>SCHK01439854.1:0-20092 GCA_004124795.1 Poropuntius huangchuchieni
ATTATGTAAACAAAAACTTTTATTTTGGATTAATTGCGATTAATCATTATATATATATACACACACACACTAAAATTTAAATACAAAAAAATGCTAGCAATTTTCTTACTAAAAAATAGCAAATTTGTTGCTTACAAACTGTTTATTTGCTGTGTGTTTGCTGACCATTGACTGTTTGCAGTATTTCCTGCAGTCAGCAAACTAAGAGTACAGAAGTAATCTATATTTCACTAGTTTTGGTCTAGTCAAATACCTTTTCCTAGTTGTTTCTCTTTGGGTAGCAGGAGGACGTCCACATTGTGATGTTCTTGCAGAGCGGCAGTGAGTGTAGCTCCCTCTTTGCTGAAGAGGAACACCAGGGGAACTGTGATGTGATCTGTAGGCTCTCCATCTCCAACCATCTGGAAGAGTGGAGTCTCAGCACTGCTGCTGCCCTCTCTGTGATCTGTGAGAAGATTCAAAACCGAAGGCTCCAGATTCTAAGACAATGCAGAGAAATCAGGTGCGTAGTCTACAAGTAACATTGCACTAGATCTCACCAATGAAGATGACTCCAGTGACTCCTGCTTCCTGCAGGCGCCGAGCTTTGGCAGCAAACATGCAGTCTCCTCTTAGTGCCAGTGCTATGTGTCCCTGCAGCTCTGCTGCGTTTTCNGCTCCTGCTTCCTGCAGGCGGCGAGCTTTGGCAGCAAACATGCAGTCTCCTCTCAGTGCCAGTGCTATGTGTCCCTGCAGCTCTGCTGCGTTTTCAATCGGGCCACATGCCGTATAAGGAACACTCTTCACAATGCTGCCTTTCAACTTATAGAGAGACACAGAAGAGACAATATTTAATTGTGGTAAATATATGACATACCTGTAGTGAAGTCAAGAAATTTCCATACGGTTCCTTACCCCATGCTCTTGTTTGGCAAGATCCATTCCAAACTTTGCTGGACCAGCCGTGAGGACTGTTCGACCCAAAAATGGAGGGGAAATGAGCTGCACAATTAGTGCCATCACTTCCTCATGGTCAGGTGTTTGGCTCACCTCAGCAACCAGCTTTAACTTGTACACACCCTTCTGAGAGTCCTATGGAAAAGAGAGAGATAGATGAATGAACTGACGTGTGAAAGAAGAGATAAATCACTGATATCCAACAGTTGGTGATATCCCAGTGTTATTTTTTTAACTAAGACTATTACTATTTTTAGTTGAAATACAAATAAAAGCTAAACATTAATAAACTTAACACTTAAAGTTTGTTGAATCTTTGTTGAAAAATTACTAAAACAAAAACAAAATAAAGCTCAAAGAAAAATAAAAAAGCACCAAAAATTACAAAATTCAAAATCAAAACAAATATAAAAAAAATTCTAACTATTAATAAATATTACATTAGTACTAAAATTGCCAAGACTAAAACAAAAGTAATTTAAAGCTAACTAGGAAAAAAAAAAAGCACATATCAAAATTACTAAAAAATAAAATGAAAATAGACAATATACAAATAAAAGCTGATTTAAAATATTAATAAATAATACAATAGTATAATGTTAAAACAATTGGCTGGTCCACTGAACTAAAATAAAATAAGATTTAGTTGAAGTACTACAATTATTATAACTACAACCAAAATAAATTAAAAGGTAAATATTGTTACGTCCCACGACGTATTTATTTAATTTTTTTGTTGTTCTGTCTCTCTCTCTCTCCTTGCAAATAGGAAGTAATGGCCGCCATCTGTCACCAATGATTGGCTGGTTACACTGATTGGAGGATGAGAGGGAGCAGCGGAGTTTTAAGCAGCACTTCCACCACAGAATGAGGAGGTTGTGTGTGTGTGTGGAGGCTCTGTTGCGAGGTTTTGCTCCCCTTGCATTTCAAGGGTTTCTTTGTTGTTTATAAACTATATTTTGCTGATTGATCTCCCCTTAGTGATATTGGGCTAACACTGCTGTTGTAATTTCCATCTTTTCAACCAGCAAATCTAATATTGTAAGTTTATTTGTTTCTACTTTGTTTTGTTATTGGACCTTTAACTTAAGTTTGAACTGTTAATTTGGGATGGGGTTTAAGTAGAGAGGGGGTGCCATTTTCTTTCCAGGCTTGTTTTCTCCCGTTTATGTTAGTAAGGGAATTAGGGTATTTTGATGTATTTTTGTTTTCTTTTCTTTTGGAAGGTTAGTTAGTTTCTGTTATTAGGTAGAAGTATTATGTTTGTTGTTTTGGCCTGAGCTCCCTCTCGATGTCCTTAAAAACCCTCATGCATTTGTATAATAAAAATGTTACACTTTTCTTCATCTAAGTTGTGAAGTGGGATTTTCTTTTTGTAATTTACTCTTTTGAGGTTAATTACTGTTCCTCGTTGCTGATGCACACACACAACACCATTTTTATTCTGTTACGTGACCTAACGTCCCCTAGACTTGATACAGGAACGGTACAATATAAATATGAAAAGACAAATAACAAATTTATTAAAACAAACAAAAATGGAAAGGCTACGCTTTTATTTTATTATTATGAAATTATACATTTAAGTAGTGTGTAATATTAAATAACGTACTGGTATGGTTAGAGTTAGGATTAGGGTCTATTACTATAATAATAGGATAGGTACAAGTAATTTGTAACAAGGACAATATAAGAAAAGCTCATTTAAACTATTACTAAGTATAAGAACAGTATATACTGAAATAACACTGGTTGGTCCAATGAAAGGAATAATTCTTGCTGATTCACCTGAAATACTGAGCCTTGGCTAGCAGAGACCAGCTCAGTAAGGGGTGTCAGAGAGATGCCCATGCTTTTCAGAAACTCAACTGGCTCCAGACCTGTGTCATGAAGAGGCAGTTCAATTCCCCTGTATTGAATGAAAAAAAAGAAAAAGAAAAAAGAATTAGGAATTAGGTTTTTTCCTTAAGATGCTGCTCTATGATAAACCTGTAACATGAGACCCACCTGACAGATGAGGCCTGCTGGGCTCTTCCCACACCGGTGAGGTATTTATAGCTGTCCCTGATTGTCTTGGCAAAGGTGGGGTTGTTAGGGAACAGGGTTTGAGCACTGGGGCACGAATATGAAAATAAATCGTCTTCATGAGCTTGAGGTTCCTGAAAGATATTCAATGATATTGAAACCCATTAACTATGTTTCCAGCCACATATTTGTAAACAAATTTTGGGATCCCGCATAAAATAAACGAAAGTGACAATTTTGTACTCTTGAACACACAGATTTGCAAATGTTTTACGCAATATTCCATTTTTGGATGGAAAATAAAGCCAAAAGTTGCTTTATATAGATTATCACATTGTGGGGATTTCAAGTTTTAAAACCAAAGTCTGAGAGACATTCATTCATAGAAACAAACTTCTTATGGATCCAAAAGGTCCCATACTGGATGGAACATCATTTTGGAGTCCCGTTTGTGAATGAGGTGATCTCTTACTGTGTTGTTGGTATGGCAGGGGGGTTGGGTTGTAGACAGAGATACTGGGAGCAAATGAGCCTCGGTAGTGAAAATATAATCATCAATGTTTATAGGCAACTGGCTCTTCTCTGAGAAAAGCAGGTAGAGGTACTTAAACATCTCAGCCAGGAAGAAGGAATCCATCCTTGAAATAGACAAACATAAAAATAATGTTACTACTACTGCCTTTCAAATTTAATCTAGATATACGATACAAACAATATGGAAGAATTACTAATAGGACTCTCACCTGTCTTCATGCGTTCCTGTCCTCACATCCTGTACGGCGGCAAAGCCACAAGGGACCCGAGCGTGAGTGTTCAGCTTCTCCACTATAGACTGGCCTACTTTCAAATAGTAAGGATCACCTGTGGCCTAGAAACGAGGTGGAAAATGTTATTTCCAAACAATGAGGACAGACAAAATAACTAGTCGGACAAGACAGTGCAAGTCAACTGTGACCCTGAGCTGTGTTCACACTGACAGCGAATAAATCTCTGTGCTGCTGGTTATTAGTAGGTGTTCATACTCAGCTGTATCAGGTGGTATACCTACTTTGTAAAGGAAATATGTGCTTTCAGCAAACTCTGGTCTCAACGGGTGCTGGCCCCAGTGAACTCTGAACTCGGTGGTGAACGCCTGTAAGAAAGCATAAATTTTAAGCAAAGACATTAGGCAAAGGATTAGTACTGAAAAAAAAGTAATATTAGGCTGTGATCTTTTGTAGATTGAGGATGTTTAGATGTGTTAAAGGTGACTTATGTAAACGTATCCCATTAATTACCTCAGGGAGGAAATTGTGCTGTTTAGTCACTTGGTATAGCATCTCATGTGTCTCTATGGCAGGTTTCAAGTCTCCTCTCAGAACCTGAAAGATATTTTGGTATATTTATTCATTTGTGACCCCGGACCACAAAACCAGTCATAAGAATAAATTGAGATTTATACAAAATCTGCAAGCTGAAAAAAAAGCTTTCCACTGATGTATGGTTTGTTAGGATAGGACAATATTTGGCTGAAATACAACTATTTGAAAATCTGGAATCTGAGGGTGCAAAAAATTCATATTGCGAAAATCGCTTTTAAAATTGTCCAAATGAAGTTTTTAGCAATGCATATTACTAATCAGAAATAAAGTGTGGATATATTGGCAGTAGGAAATTTATAAAATATCTTCACGGAACCTGATCTTTACTTAATAATATCCCAATGATTTTTTGGAATAATTTATTTTTTTTCTAATTTTGAACTTGAAAAATTTCACTTTAAAAACAGCTACTTGTTTTTTTTTTGTTCTTTTAAGTGAGTTGAATCTAAACTTGAATCTAAATTTAACATGCCATCCAGTGGCGTCATACTGAGAATATAAATATTTATTAAATTACCATGAAAATGTATTTAATTAACTACATTTTTACATTTAACTACATTTAATTTTTACATTTAACTATTTAATAAAGAGGGAAATTGGAACTTCTCACTAATATGTTTTGAACAGTGTTATTTTTGTATTATTTATATAATATTGTAGTATTTATTTATGTTTCAAATTAGATTTTAGTTTTATATTTTCAGTATTCAATTTAATTTAATTTAATTTTTAGTTTAGTTTAGTTATGTTATTTTAATTCAGTTTTTAGAAATTTCAGTACTTTCACTTAAATGTATTTCATTTTCAGAAATAAAAACATTTTTAAATGTGTTTAAGGATTTAGTTAATAGTAACAACAATGGTTGTGACTTATCATTATTTTGTTACACATATTTTTATGTTGTCTTAACTAAAAGAAAGAAAAACAAACATTTGGATTTCTAACTAAACACCTGGCCTTCCCCTGAAGTAAAAATTGTCATTTGCCAGTCGATGAGCTTGTTTTTTTAGTGTCTGTATATTTGAATACATCACAGAAAACCAAAAAGGTGGCTACCATTCTTGCATTCAGTTTCAACAATGTTGTAATTCTCAAAAACAGAGTCACCAACTGGCAAATAAAGTCCATTTTTATTCAATAAACATTCATTTTGGACCCCCACTCCAGCTTAAACTGATCTATGAAGTCTACTGGTGCTGACCCATCCTGTTAATGCAAAAATATCCCTATTCTCTGAGTCAGCTTGGAATACAAAGGATAAAGAAGTGAACCTGTAGCCCAGGGAAGAAGGCAAGCAAGGAATCCATCCAGCTTCGCACATTTACGGTGGGGTTGTGCATGTGCACGTTGAGCAGCAGAGGAGGCTGGCTAATGTACTTCATAATGGCACTATAGTGCTGTCACAACAGACAAAGACAAAGTCACATGTGCAGATAATAGATGTAAAACAAGCTCTGTTTGACTAATAGAGGCTTGATTATTCCTGGAGAACAAAGAGCCCTTACTGTGTTGAATCTGTTAAGGTACACCTTGTCTCCAAGTAGAATATAAGCTTTCATCAAGTATTCATAATAAGAGTCGATTCCAGCGCCAACACCACTATCTGTTATGATAAAAACAGAGAAGGTACTGATGAGAACACTGTCTCTATAAGAGACAAAGTGGGATTATATGTGGTAAAGTGGCTGTGTGGGACATTTTTTACGGTGCAAATGAAATAACAGCAACTAGAAGTGTCAGTGCGAGGCCACACCTCTGCGAACCCAGTCTCCGTTATGGATGTTGATCACAGTGCCGACAAGGTCACTTCCTCTTTGCCTTTTCTCCCAGAGGACATCCATAGCTTTCCTAGCATGTTCCTAGGTTGAACAACTTCTTAGCACACATTTTTCTCTGTCTGAGTCTTGATCTGTTATTAGTAAGAAAACATGCTGGATGTTTACCTCAAATATTGGGTCCCCAGACAATCGGCTGAGAGCTGCAAACTCCAGAATCATGGTGCCTGCACAAGCAGTGCAAGTGTCCGACTCCGTTCCTGTCCGAGAAAGGGGGTTGACGACCCCATAGCGCAAATTTACCTGAAGAGGAAAATCAAAATGCTTCAAATATGAATAAAAACATTTTAAAGGAATTTTTGGTCATGATTTAAAACAATGTGGAATCATTCTCTTGTAGTTTGTAAGAAATGTTATTGTTGCATTGTGATTTTCAACCAGCTTTGTATTGTTACAATGTCAGTAGTAGTATATGTAAATGAACAATGTGTACTCTTGCCTGCACACAGATATTTATTTGTCAGCAAAATTCTCCCAGCTGACTTTTGGCAGCTCCAGGGCTTTTGTTAAAACTACAAATCATACTTCTGCATTTTTGCATTCCCACTAATGGACATTCTGCTGCCAATAGAAGGACAGATAAAATTATTCAAGTATCAGTCAATAGTGGTGGAGTTACCCGAGGATAAGGAAGGCCACTGGTGGTGTTAAAGGCAGGCAAGAGGCGGTAGCCCAGTTCTTTGGCCATGTGTAGCAGTTCATCTCTATACCACTGCATTCTCTCTCCACGCTGTTTTAGAACATCTGCCATCACATGTGCACCCAACAGGCCACTGGAAGAACAGGAAAAAGTTTTATCAATAATGCATTTCATGGAGGAAGTCTATAAGAACAGTGAACTTAAGGCCTGTAAACCTAATTATCTCAAAAACCTGCTTTAAAATCGACTGTATTCCTGTTCAGTTTTTTTTAAAAAGATAAAGATATCCATTAAATATCCGTAAAGAAACATTATGATTCGTACCCGAGCACACGGATATTGGTCTCAAAGACAGAGACGACTATGTCATTATCAAATCTGACGTCTTGCACTGTCTTCTTCACAGCCTCCTCAAATTCATCCAGTTTGTTTAACAGCTGCTCAAAACACATGAAACAACAGTTTAGAAGCATCTGTTATTATGTCCTTACTACTGATTTGAATAAGCTTGCTTAACATGACTGGTTAATTAAATTAACATAATTAGTGTTTTTAAACAGGTTAATATTTAAGTTTTATTTCCATCAAATCAGAAAAGATTTAACTCACCACAAGAGTATCTAAAGTGTCTATTAATGTTAAAGAGAACCTGTAAAGAGAGAAAGAGAGGTTGCCAATAATATCCCAATGAATCAACACAGAAATCCTTACTGAAAACTGCAAACGGACTAGTCATATTTCCAAAGTAACATGTCATTACAAGGGTCATGTGCAACAAAAGTTATAATCAAAATGTGAATGTTTCACTTTATACAGAATCATTATGAGCTTGACTCACTTTCCCAAAGAATCATCAATGTCCCCTCGATTGGGTTCCAGCCCTCTCACCCTTCCTCTACAGCTGAGGGGCATTAACTCATCTGCTGGGTAGGCATAGTCCTAAAAGAGAACAGAAGGAGAAACAATGCATCTCAAATAGTCTTAATAACAAATGCATACATTTTCACACTTTAGAATTACTTTGGTACAACAATTAGTCATTTAGGTCCAATAAATACAAATGATTCAGAAAACCAATGTTCTTGTTAGTGAACACTAATTCAAAATTATTCCTGAATTATAAACAGTAAATTATGGGTATTTACTCACCATGTAACTGTTATAGGCATGATCAAACATCTCTAGAATTTGGTCCCTAAAAAAAAAAAAAAAAAAAAAAAAAATGAGTGTGCAGCAGGTACTCTTTCATATCGCACTAGAAAAAAGCCATGGAAATGTCCATGTAAACTCAATTTAACTGCGATAGTAACTGTTGCAGAAGACACCAACTACAAGTCACAAATAAGGCTAACTTATATTGTATACCTTTCACATCCACATTAGAACAAAAAATACAATTTTCAAATTTTTTTTTTTTTAAATACACAATTTGACATTTATATTTTAAATGATAAAGAATTCTGAAAAAAAATGTATCAAGCAGCACAACTGTTTTCAACATTGATAATAATAACAAATGTTTCCTAATCACAAAATCAGCATATTAGAAATATTACTGAAGGACCGTGTGGTACTGAAGAGTAAAGTAGTAATGGCTGCTGAAAATTCAGCTTTGCCATCACAGAAATAAATATAATTTATAAATATACTGAAAAAGAAAACACTCACTTTAAACTGTAATAATATTTCACAATATCACTGTTTTACTGTTTGTTTGAGCAAATAAATGCAGCCATAGAGAGACTTATTTTAAAAACATTTAAAAAAAAACCCTAATTGACCCCAAACTATATATTAAGAGTTAATTTGCAAAAACGGATAACTCAGTTTTTAACATTTTTCAAAAATTAAGTTTTTCATTATGCATTCCAATTCATCTCAATCAAACTGCATTTAGGTTATTTTGATTAGGTAAAAAATTACAAAAAAAAAAAAAATTAGCTAACTAACACAATAAAACAAACATTTTAACATCATAAAAAACATGATTTTTGAAACAGAGTTATCTGTTTTTGCAAATAAACTCTTCATATATATATAAATGTAGACATATGTATATGGTGGACCTAAACACTAAACATATCACATGTCTGCTACTGTATGTCCACACCCTGACGCTGTATAAAGATATTACCTCTTAGTTAAAGACGGACCACACCTCAGCAGGAATTAGCATGACCGCAAACTGAATCATTAAGTTAAATTGAGTAATTGTTTTTGTCAAAATTTTGTTCTGAAGCAACCCTCTCCCAGTAAGTTATACAAGAGTCAACCACTGAAGCAATGAGGTCACGTATGGATTAACAGTCCAAGAACACATAATTGGTGTACTAACATAATTAATGTCAGACAAAACCAAAATGACATAGAATTAAAGTACATGGATAATGTTTACCATTACATAAAGCATTACAGCCTGTCATCATCCTCTAGGCATCTTTTTGAGTATAAGGCGACAGAAATGTTTGTCTAGTCAAACATTGTCACCAAACATAAACTTAACATAAAATCCTAAATGTACACATGACAATAGTAAACGTCTTGTTTGACAACAACAGTTAACAATCATCAATTATCAAAATAATCATGCCACATCACATCAGTCAAGAACATGCAAGTCTCTACTGCAGTAAAACTCACCTGATTTTGGACTTTTCCTCTGCAGTCATTGCCTGTCCATCTTGACCAGTGACTCCAATCAAAAGGCAAGAGAAGATCACAGCTGCCAGAGCCATGACAAACCCACCACAACTATTTGTTTCTTTCCTGATCCAGTTTCCCCCCATTTAAAGAGGTATTTTTTCAAAACCTGCTCTTTTAGCCCCTTTAAAATATAACTAACCCTTTATGTAGAGTAACAACAGGCCTGTCAATGTTTAATCAGTTCTTATCTTGTCCTATGCAGTTCGTTGACATTAGTTGATTTAATTTTCCTACCTTAATGGTTGTATTTAATAATGTCCAGAAAAACTGAAAACAAGTGAATATGTACTTTGGATAAAATCTCCTGACAATTTCTTTACTTACAACACTTCCTCTACTTGTCGAGCTAACGACGGCTAACAACTAGCAAACTTGCCCACGAATATATTTCCCTGCATTAACGTTACTTTTGATCTCGTTAGACCCTTTTGAAATTTCTGGACATATATCCTGTCGAACTGACTGCGTCCAGCTCCTGATAATCTCCATTCTATCCAGATTTAGCCCCTCATTTCGCGGAGTTTGGTTTAGCCGACTGACCAGCCTCATCCGGGCGCGAGCTGATGACATCATCACCAAGAGCCGTCGGGCACAGAATTCATTAAAGCTGTATTTATTTATTGCTGTATTCATTTAGTAGTTTTGTATCATACCATAATTGTAGTTAAAGTTAAAGTTAAATACGGAATTGAATTTATAATTAATTTGCATTTATAAATTAATTTATGTAGTTCCAATCGAGTTTTTGGTCATTTCCGCATCGGACATCAGAGGACTTCAACTCCCAGAATCCTTTTCGGAGCATAAAAACAAAGCCTCGTGATGTAACGGCACTCTTTTTGTTTGGGCTGAGCGCTTCTCAGTTGTTCGGACACAGAAAATGTGGCTAATTTGGCTGTTTAGGTGCAGGGGGTAATGAAAGTTGTGTGTTTGAGGCAAGGGTCGTGTCATCTGTCTTAAATTTACCTGAACTCCTCTTTAGAAGACCGCACGCGACTTCATCATGAATGTAAGTTGTACTCTCTGTAATTTCATTGATTTCACGCATGTAAATTATAGTTAGTTCACCGCTACACTTCAAAATAACGTATGGACTTGTTGAGGTAACAGCCTTTTTAATTTCATATTCCATGTATTTCTATGATGTCATTTACATATAAATAAATTTATCTGTAATCCAAGACCGTGTTAGTGAGTTAAAAAAAAGGATAAAATTGTTGCTGTTTCTTACTAAAGTACATGGACATGCATATTTCATTTTAATACACCAAAGGCGTTATGTTAATAATTATCGAAGAAGATAATTCATTCTAAACATGGAAATTACATTTATCCTTAATATTGAGAACTGAAAGCCTTATTCAGCATTCACTTATATTGCATATTTATTCATTTAATAAAAGTGAAGATGACTAAGGTTGTCATTCTATCACATCTCCTTTTGTGTTGCATGGACAAAAGTAGCAGGTTTTGCAAAATTGTCAAAACGATTCTTTTTACCTATTTTTACACTGGAGTTGACCAGGCCACAGCATTTCACCGAGCAAATAAAAGATGTATTCATGTGAGAGCTTACACAGCTGCTCTGAGATAACACTGGGAAGTTCTTGATAGGGCACAAATGTATCAAAAGCCACTTGTCTCCATTTGGCTAATGCAAAACTATCTCCAGAACAGAAGATATGTGGTGCAGGACACTGGAATTCTCCAGTGCTTGGAATGGATTGGATGGAATTCCTAAATTTTGCTTCTGAAGACAGGACAGCAGATTTACTCATGATTATAACAAGTCATGGAATGTTGTTGATCTGGAGCGTAACAGGGACCTCCTTGTCTACTTTTCTCCTCTCTGTACTTCCTGAAACACACTTGTTAGTACAATTTTAATGTGTCAGTCCTCAAGGTGCTGTTTCCTGTAATGTGACTTTCACGAGTAAATGGTAAGGCTTCCTCTACCACACTTTTATGATGTTTTTTAACATTAACACCTGCAGAAGTACTGAGAAAAGCCAAGACCACAAAGTCTGGATATTGTGTCTTCCGACAGTTGCTAGGTTGATTTAAGCAAGTTAAGCAAAAAGCAAAGCTTGATGGCAAATTGATATTGCAATCTGGATAATAGTAGTTAATCAGATGTCCAGGATTGAACTGGGATTGTATTACCTGTTTTGACAAGGTAATGGAAGCATCATTAACTTCTGTTTATAGACTCTTCCCACGGGATGGGTTGACAGTCAACCCTCAATGGAAACATGTCACTAATCGCAAGCCTGCTTATTATGTTCTTGTGTTCTGTCTTTTGCAGATGCACTTTGAAGGATCCAGCAATGTCACGCTGTTGTTTGACTTCTGGGATGTGCGTGGGCCTGCAGGTATGTGAGATTTACAAACAAGACCGAACATGATCATATTATATGCATACATGACAGTTTATACCAAACCATCTTGCTTTCTTTTATTGGTTAGATGCAAAAGTTGTTTAACTTGCTTTCTTGTACATGTGACTTCACATTAAATTAAAGTGATAGTTCTTGCACAAATTACAATTATCTCATCAATTACCTCAGTGTTATTTTTTTTATTTCATTTTTTTTTACATTTTAATTCAGTTTAAATTATTTTATTATATATTTGTACGCATACTGCCTTCAATTGAAGTTATATTACATATTATATTCATCAAAATAAAAAAGAAAACGTTAATTAATATCAAATAAATTAACTGAAACAAAAATGTAACATTTTATTTCAGTTAGTGGCCAAGACAACATTTCTCATTTTGATTTAATAAAATTAAAAATGAATAAAAACTATATACACATTAAGAACAAAAACTATATAGACAAACAAAATGACTAAAATTGAACTAAAATGAAAAAATATTAAAATAAAAACAAATATAATTAAAAAAATAATTCAAACTATAATAGTATCTTAAAACAACACTATTCCACACCTGACTTTATTTCTTCTGTGTATCACAATTGCACTTTTCACTTGCAGTTGCTTTGCAAGTTTTCAAATGATTGCAAAAGCACTGTAAAGTAACAGTACTCTTCTAATGCAATACAACAACATTCTTGCTCTTTTGATATTGTTTAAACATCAGGTACACATTATAAACACTGAATTGCATTTTCAAGATGCACTTTGACTGGTGGTGTGACATAGTGGTTAATGATCTAGGGTAGAAGACAAAAATGTGCAGATTCAAAGCCTGTAAGGTGTTACGGCTTCACATAAAAGCGTCACTGTTATCTTGAACAGACAATGGTGAGCTTGAAATATACCACAAAATGGGACCAGCTGTTTCAAAGTTTTGACATCAGGCTCTTTGCTGCAGAAATGACACAACTTTATAGAGTATATTATTATATTGCAGTGTAGGGCTTGAATGTGTGTATTCAGTCATACTTTGGGAATCACATAAACGACAGCTTCCTGATTTGGTTTGTTCCCTGTAGGTTTTAGCTCGTTAAGGAGTCAAACAGAAAATTATATTATATATATATTTGAGTTAGTTAAAGTTTAAAAAAATGTTTCTGAAGTCTGTTATGCTCACTATTTGTTTGTTTAAAAAATATATATATTAATATTGTGAAATATGATTACAATTTAAAATAACTTTTCTGTTTTAATATATTCAACTGTACATTTTTCATGTCATGTCAAAGCTGAATTTTCAGCATCATTGCTCCAGTTTTCAGTGTCATATGTTCCTTCAGAAATCAGTCTAATAGGCTGATTAGCTGCTCAAGAAACATTTCTTATTAATATTTCTTTGTGGAAACAGTGAAACATATATTTTTTTCAGGATTTTTTGATGAATAGAAAGTATGAAAGAACAGTATTTATTTCAAATATACAAAAAAATAACATTATAAATGTTTTTACTGTTACTTCACTGTTAAACTATAACATTCTGTAATGCATCTTTTGCTGAAAAAAACATTTAAAATAAAATTTAGTGCTGTCAAACAATTAATCACTTCTAAAATAAAAAGTTTTTGTTTACATAATGTATATACATCTGTACTGTATATATAAATGCACACACATACTGTACATATTTTGAAAATATTTCCATGTATATATTTATATTAATATAATTGATATTATATATAAATATTTAAAATTCATTAACATAACATATTTTTCTTAAATGTATACATGTGCATTTATATATACCTAATAAGTGTACACGCATATTATGTAAACAAAAACTTTTATTTTAGATGCAATTAATCATCATTAATCGTTTGACAGCACTAATTACATTTTTTTAAATGATTAACTATTTAATGCTATATATAGCAACTAGAATAAATATTAATAAATATTTTTTTTAACGTTTTATCTGAACATTATTTACTACCTTATTTAACAACTAATTTTAGCTATATAAACCTGAAGTGTTTACATATAAATATTGTCAATTAACATTTTCATTCACAGTTACATTTAACGCAAGTAACATTTAACACATGAAGCAAGTTTTTTTTCTTTTTAATTATATAATAAAAAGAAAACTGATAGAATAGAAAAAGAATATAGCAAGCTAGTGGCTTTTTTGCTTTTGTTAATCGTATAATAAATAAAAAGAAAACAGAACACAATTTTTTTATAATTTACCCTTTTCAATTAAAAAAAATTAGATTTTCAATTTAAAGTGTGAAAAGCCTATGTCTTGATTTCTCTCTACAGGCATGGTGCTGTCAGTCTTTGTCGTTCTACTGCTCACCGTGATCTACGAGCTTCTGAAAGTGTGGAAGATCACTATTGGAAAACAGAAGCTATCCTCCATTACGCATTCATCCACTCCAGTGTCTTTCTCACCTGAAGCGTCCTGTTTCGCCCCCGTCATGAAGTGTCAAGAGGGAAGCTCTTCTCTGACCAACAGCCCCTCTGAGATCTCATTAGCTCCCACCGAGAATACAGCCACCACTGCTGACACCACCGCTGCTTCTAAGAAGAGGTAATACTCATGAGACAACCTGGAAGTGTTTTCCAAGAACTGGTATCAAAATCAGTCAGGTGGAAAGATAACCAATGAGTTGATGATTATTTATACCTCGTAGCTTAATGAATCTCTGCCCTCCAACAAATGTCTCTTTCCGTCTTCAGCTGGCTCCTGCACTGCCTCCAGACCGCCATACACATCCTGCAGGTGACGCTGGGCTACATGCTCATGCTCTGCGTCATGTCCTACAACGTGTGGATCTTCCTGGGAGTCATCATGGGATCCGTCTTGGGATACTTTCTGACTTTTCCTCTACTGAATTACATTTGAGAAGAAATGAGAGAACAAAAACATGAGACGGCATCTCAAAATGTTCATCTGAGCTGACTGAGGACTCTAGATCGAGAGCAACAGGAAACATTTTATGATACCAGGTTCGTGTGGCCATGTTGCAATATGTAGACTGAACAGGGATGATTCTCAGTTCGAAGGTTTTTTTAGGGTTGTATTTTAAAGATAATGCATGAAATCTTATTTAACTGGAATTTGGCGATAACCAATTGTAAAATTGGTTAAAAACCAACTTTCGAAAGTGTTTAGAGGTTAGATTTTAAACCTCGTTGAAAACACAAGATCTTTCAAGTGTTAAACGCACATGGTTTTACCTTTTTGAGGTCGTATGACGTGACCTCTTGTTCAAACAGTCAGCACTGTACTAAACGGAGATGTGGCTCATTGACCGGTTTTATACTTTCTACAACTACTGATGTAATTAATAAGCTAATTTTCTGTTAGACAGATGAAATGTGTAAATTCTCTTCTTTGAGATTTGCTTTACTGTAGCTAGTGGTTTTCTGTTATTTTGGGAAATCACACTAGTTTTAAACCTCATGGTCAACTTCCTACATTAGTCAAGATCAGGCGTTTTTGTGTCATGCTGGAAATTGCTGCTGAATAGCAGAACAAACAATGGTTTGAACTATTGGTTATAAAGAGAAATGCAAATCATGTGGCCTTAGTTAATGTTCACCAGCGATAGACGCATGGAAAGTGACTGACAGACTGAGAGCAGAAATTAGAAACTATAATCCTCACTGCAATGATTCAAATGCACTATTAGTAATGTTCCTCCAGGCAATCTTTTTGTTTTCTCCGTTGCTTAATTTTTATATTTAATTTGTTTTATTGCAGAATGTATTAAAGGTTTTGATTACAAGTCGAAACCCTTGTCTACGGCCTTTGCTTTTTAATAAGAAAAATACCAATTTGCACCAAATAAATTTGGAGTTTACATTTTAGCCAAATGATTTAACACGCACACACACACAAAATGTCCTCTGTAGAGGACATTATTTTTTTAGTGATTTTTCTGAGTCTGGGTGTCCTGTACAGAGCACAATCAGGGCTTTTCAAATGTTTTACCATGACCACTCCCTCTGCTTGGTCTTTGAAAATGGCTGACGTTAATTAAATGATCAAATTTAACACAGTTATGGAAATATATTTTGTAAAGATCATTTAAAATTTTAATATTTTTTGACTAATTGTTTATTATAAATCAACATCTCAGGAAAATGTTACGGGGTTTTAAATCAAAATATGACTTTCTGTTATGAAACAGGACATCGATTTCATACATGTACGCAGGACACCAGGGGTATATTCCAGAAAGTGGGTTTTGTTGTTGTTAACCCCAGAAAAAGGAAACTCAGGGTTTTCAATTCCAGTAAAAGACAAAACTAAACCTCTCTGTATGTTACCATAGTAACTTACTCTGTAAACCTAACCTGGGGTGCGTTTCCCATAAACAACCATGATTGCAAGTTCTGTCGTTACCAATAGAGTTCAATGGAATCCTGTAGATGAGGAGGCTGCATTAATTCGTTTACATCAGGAGAGTGTTTTATTTTACTTTATTTTGCCATATCCACATGCATATTTACAGTTTAAAAAAAAAAATAGTTTGGTACTGTTTTCACAAGCAAGTGGTACATTTTCAAAATGCTTAGTACTAATCTCACTATAAATCATCAAAAGTGAACTTTTTCAAACATTTCAGTGTATTTTTAATTGTTTTAGTACAATACACACAACACAAAATATCCATTTCACTACACACAGTGTTTCATCTAAATGTTTCATTCACAGTAACTGCCCTTCATAAAGCTCTCACTATCAAACTTTTCATTTTGCATGTCTTCTCATTCAGTTTCATACATTTGTCTATTATTTAATCTAACTCCTCTTAATGGTTAACCAGTGAATCATTTGGTTTCATATAGATGTATAGTTTCTATACAACTTGATTGCACTTTAGGGATGACCAAATGCAAGGAATTATTTTTACACTAAAAGTGTTTGATCTAAGATTATAACCACTATTTTGTAAGTGTGTGTGTACCTACTTATTGTAACCATATTTTGGGGAGAAATTGGTATCCAGAAGTAAGCAGAACCTGACAAGTTCACCTAAAACCTCCCTTTGAGGATGTCCTCATTTGAAAAATGTGTTTTGCTAGTTAATGTAAGTGTATTTTCTAATATGACAGTTATTGCCTGTAGTACTGTAATTATTTCAGCAACAAAGGTGATTTGAAACCTGTATCTTGCATTGTTTGCTCTTGAATGAACTGATTGTTAAAAGTACTACATTGAAAGAAGATATTACTGTTGTGATCATCACAATGATCTTTTGTTCTGAAACAATGATTAGCCTTATGGTTAATGAAAATTTGTGCTACAGTGAAATCATGTTTTGAAAGAATGACTTGTGGTGTTACAAGTGTGATCAGTTTAAAGTTTTGTACTAAGGGTTTTGAAAATGTACATCTCACTTATGAAAATAGTACCAAACCAGTTAAAAAAACAAAACAACTGTATTTGAGCGGTACCACTTTTAAATGATGTTCACTATATAACATCTTGATGTATTAGTATTAAGTTTAGTAGGAATCTTAGTATACAAACTATAAAGGGAAAGGCGGATCCTAAGCCAACCAAGGCTACATTTATTTCATCTAAAATACATGTAATTTGTAATAACGCAATGCATTTAATTCCTGTGATTTGCAGCATCTTTACTCCAGTCTTCAGTGTCACATGATCTTTTAGAAATCATTCTAAAATGCTGATTTAGTGTTCGAGAAGCATTTGTCAATGTTCAAAATAGTTGTGCTCCTTAATACTTTTGTGGAAACTATAATATATATATATATAATTTTTACATGATAATTTGAAATACTCTTTTTTTTGTAACAGTGTAAGCCTTAGATGTCATTATATCAATTTAATGTGTATTAATTTCTTTAAGGAAATGACTCCAAACTTTTGAATGCCAGTGTAACATCTTAAATTAATTTACACAGCATACACATTTCAAAATAATAGTCATTTATTTATCCATTGCCGCCTTACAAAAGGAACAGATGATATAGAAAATATCAACACTTTTAAAATAAATAACCAGTGAAATATGTGTGGAGCTATAATGTTAGATAAATGAGCAGAAAACTTTAAAACATAAATATGTCTAGTAACGAATTTACTGTTTAGTAATTCTAGCAAAAAAAAAAAAAGAAAAAAGAAAAATCCCACAGCTACATGCCAGAGCACATTACAGTGTTAATGCATTCTATAGGAATAAGCTCACTTTAAAACCACAAAAAGTCTACAAGCATTAATTCGTCTGAATGCATTTACACAGTTATTGTTTAAGTGCTTAATTACGCTGCATTAATACAAGTACAATTAGTTTTTGAATATTTTCCACAATTAACGGAAGGCAAAAAAGACTAATGTTTCAGATAGCCCCTATGAAATATCACTAGTTTTGAGATCCTTTCTAATGTGTCAACCACTTTACTGTACATATGAGTACATTCAGGTGAAGTTCATACATTTGCATTAGTTATAAAACTAACCTCCTCGCTGATGTCAAGATGTGAAAGCATGCTGGTTTACGCAGTCTAACAAGTGAGCACAGAAACAGGAAATGGAATTGTCCAATGTAATGACAGTTAGTTTATGAAACCTCTGCCACATTATAATTGGTGTGGGAGTCATGAGTTACGTAAAATAAAATAAAAAGGCACAGAAGGTCATATAAAGCTGTGTATTTAGCCTATGAGAATATTCAATATATATATATACAAATTTCTCCTTGACAAACATCCACAAAATTAACTGGAAAAAACAAAATAAAACTAATTAAAATAAAATTAAATTAACAACAAACTGGCTGAAATATCAACCATAAAGTGTTGATGGAAAGCAAACAAAAGTGTGTCGGCAGACACTTTCAGTTTATAAAATGTTTTATATCTCACTTTCAACTTTCGATTTCAACTTCCGATTTCATTTCTGAAGCATCACAAGGAGCTTTGGCGTCTAAATCAATGCAACTCTTCACTCCCTCCACCAGAGTTAACATCACTTGCTCTGTGTCCACCACCTCGTCTGTGATTGGCTGAGGCTCCACTTCTTCTACGTTCTCATTGGCTGGAGACTGGAACCCACTGTCATCGTGATGAAGAGGACTGGAGTTGGTAGAGGTTTGAGCGAATTCCCCATCGGAGTCGATGGCGCCTTCGCTCATGTTCTCGCTGGGGTCTTCCTGGATGGCGATCTCGATCTGTTGAATGGCACTTTCAATGGCGGACACGCACTGTTCTTCCAATTCTTCGTTAACCTTTTTTGGTGACTCCCTTGGCACGATTTCTGTTACTGTTGTGATGTGCTTTACCTCATCGCCTTCTTCCAAAGGCAACATCCCGTTGGTCAGCTGTGAGCCGTCTTTTTCCACAACTTCCAGCACGGGGTTTATGAGGTCTCGGATCTCATTGATGCTGTCGGGAGAACCTGGCACTTTCTCGATGGGTACGTGCTGTATTGGGTTCACAGGCTTTTCTGTTTGAAGATCTTGTTCTGTCTGTCCTTCGTTCTCTTCTGGGATGCCGTCCACTCCTGGTACTTCCTGGCAGGACTCGTATGGTAGAGGCATCCCGTCCAGGTGGATCATGGAGACGATCTGTTTGCGTTTCCTGTTGGCCACTTCGCCACCTTGTCTCTCTCCTTTAACTCCTCCGAACTGGCCAGCCCAGTCGATGGTGTCCTCTCCCAGCAGGTGCAGGTTGGGGTCGCTGTTGGTCAGGACCATGCTGTCTCTGTACAGGTTGTGTCTTCGCTGGACTGCAGCTTCCTTCACAGCTGCAGAATGAAAAGGAATGATTGAAACACTATTTTTAAGCAGTAAGGTATGCAGGCTGTGCTATCTTGAGCAAACTCTCACCCATCATGATGTCCTTGCTGACTGACTGCAGGACCACTTCCTCAAAGATGTTCTCTACCAGTATGAATCTAGAGAAGTCCTCAAAGATGAGCTCCTTGAACTTGGGCAGATCCTAGATGTCAAAGACAAAAAGTTTTTTTTTCCTCCCCATATAGCATCAAAACACACCATGTTTCCTAATTTTGTGTAAAATATGTATATTTATCATTTACAATAAATTATAAAAAATTAGGCTATATCTACAAAACCTATAATCTATAAATAAACTGTAAAAGATCACCAAACTCATTGTATGGAATTAATTATCTGATTACAAATAATAATAATAATAATAATAATAA
>SCHK01439899.1:0-31092 GCA_004124795.1 Poropuntius huangchuchieni
ATTACGCTGCCGAAAATGTGGAATAACAACGTTATTTTTGTATTCTTTCCGTACAAAAAGTATTCTCAAAAAATTTGACTTCATATCTCACAATTCTGGCTTTATAACTCACAACTGTGATGTTATACCTCACAATTCTGAGAAAAAAAGTCAGAATTGCGAGTTTGTGTCACATATGAGATAAAAAGTCGCAATTACCTTTTTTTTTTGGGTGGAGTATCCCTTTAACAAAAAAGAAAGAAAGAAATATTTTATTACAGTTTTATTTAGCGTGGAGATTTCGATTTGTATGAAAGCCCGTTTGTGGCACTGAATAAAAAATAAAAAGGTAATTGTGACTTTTTATATCACAATTTTGAATTCATTTCTCGCAGTTGCGAGTTTACATCTAGCAATTCTGACTTTTTTCAGAATTGTGAGATATAAACTTGCAATTGTGAGTAATAAAGTCAGAATTGGGTGATATAAACTCACAATTGCGAGAAATTTTCTTGCAATTATGACTTTTTTCTCACAATACCAAGTTTATATTATGCAATTCTGGCTTTTTTTCCTAGTAATTCCGACTTTTTTTCTCAGAATTGAGATAATCTCACAACTTGAAAGTCAATTCTTTCTCGCAATTGCGATTTTATATCACACAATACTGANTGACTTTTTTTTCTCAGAATTGAGATAATCTCACGACTTGAAAGTCGATTCTTTCTCGCAATTGCGATTTTATATCACACAATACTGACTTTATAACCTGCCATTGCGAAATTATATCTCATAGTTCTAAGAATAAAAAGTCAGAATTGTGAGATGTAAACTTGCAATTGCCAGAAGCCAGAAACAGGCTTCCATAGATTTGACCAAAATTACAGTAAAGCCTTTTAAAAGTAAATGCAGTTTTAAATTTCTCAACAAAAAAAACCCCCCAAAAAATCACCTGTTTTGAATATACATATTAATAGGAAATGTTTCTTTAGCAACACTGAAGACTAAAGTAATGGCTGCTGAAAATTCTGTTTTGCCATTAAACAAATACATTACACCTGAATAGAGAATAGAAACTGTTATTTTAAATTGCAATAATATTTAAAAATATTACTGCAAAAATAATAAAAAATATTAATTGTTTACTGTATTTTTGATCAGACAGATGCAGCCTTTGTGTGTATATAAGATACTTCAGTAGTGTAGGCGTACAGCTGCTCAGCTTAGCACGACCTGTTTGATCATATTCTTTGATATTTTTTTCCATTGTAGTAGATGCATTCTTAATAAATCCTTTGTGTCATCACAGTAAATCTTCAGCAGCTGGGTCCATATTTGCTTCTCATTCCCAAGTCTCTTTTTCTCTGTGTTTGCGTGTGTGTAGTTTGAATCTGGCTGTTGCGCCCTTGGCCCTGAAGGTCCCTGTGCGCTGTGTGTCTGTCACGAAAGAGAGCAGCCATATTCTGGTGGGCCTGGAGGATGGCAAACTCATTGTGGTGGGAGCAGGAAAACCGGAAGAGGTGAGGTAGAGGGGTTGCCAGTAGGTTTTTACTGCTTGAAATAAATTGCATGTTGCTAAATTGTTGTTAGTACTTCATAATGCTGATAGGCACAATTTACACCTTTAAAAAGTATAGATTTTTAAAACAGTTTACTTTTACATTATAAGTGTAAGAATAAAAAAAAAAGTAATATGTACTAAATATTGAGGAAACAGTAAAAAATAACTTTAAAATAAATTACGTTTTCATTTTTTTTGTATATATTAAAAAAGTTAATCCATACAATCAGCAGCTGATGAATAGAGCCAAGTTTCCATCTTCCATTTTTTATTTTTTAATAATTTGTTACACTCAGAAGTACATAACAGTGCTGAAGAAAAGATTTGTTACTACTTCTGTTACATACTTCTGTGAGGTTATAGTGTTATTAGTTCATCATAATGTTGATAGGCACATATACCATTATTTGTTATAAAATCAGAATTGTGAGTTTATCTTGCAATTCTGACTTTATGTCTGATAATTGTGAGATTACATCTCACCGTTCTGACTTTGTAACACACAATTGTGTCTATATCACGCAATTGTGAGAAAAAAGTCAGAAGTGTGAGATAAAATGTTGCAATTACTTTTTTAGTTTTTATTCAGTGGTGGAAACAAGCTTCCTAGTGTATATTAACAGAAACAGTGAAAAATAAAAAATAAAATAAAAAACTATTATTATTCGAAATATACAATTATTTCTGAAACATAATATTATTTATTGTTAGTTCACAATTAATGTATTGTTAAAATGTGCATGAAGAAATCAATATTAATCAAGATTAATAAATGCTAAAAAATAGTTTTTAAATTATTGTCTGTTGTTCACTATTAAGTAAACTACAATGGAAGCCTTTTTCGCCACTGAATAAAAAATAAAAAAGTTAATTGCGACTTTTTATATCATATTTTTTTCTCAGAATTGTGAGGTATAACATCACAGCTGTGAGTTATAAAGCCAGAACTGTGAGATATGAAGTCAATTTTTTTTCTTCTCAGAATTATAGAATTGTGAGATAAATTTGAGATATAAATTTGCAATTTTGAGAAAAAAAAGTTGTTTTTTTTCTCCCTCAAAACTGGACTTCATAACTATCATTTGCACGTTTATCTCTCAATTCTGAGATAAAATGTTACAATTAGCTTTTTTTTTTTAAAAAACTTTTTCATTCAGTGGAGGCAACCGGCTTCCATAAACTACTGTNATTTATCTCTCAATTCTGAGATAAAATGTCACAATTAGCTTTTTTTTTTTTAATAAAAAGTTTTCATTCAGTGGAGGCAACCGGCTTCCATAAACTACTGTATCATGTTACCAAAAAAAAAAAAAAGAGGTCACCTTCCCTTTGTTGAAGATGTTAATTTATGTGTTTAATTTTTTACTTGATTCAGCCATTTCTGTTTTCAAGGACTAAAAAATTCAACATTCAAACCTTTCTCCTAATTCAGGTGCGCTCTGGGCAGTTTTCCCGCCGACTGTGGGGCTCCACACGCAGAATCTCCCAGGTGTCCGCAGGAGAGACCGAATACAACCCCGTCGAGCCTCCTGCTAAATGAGCCCCATGTGCCTTCAGCAAAACCTGTGCATCCACAAGAGACGAGAGCGTCACCCGCTTTCCTGCCCTTCTAAAACAGAGAGCTTGGGAACAAGAGTAAAGGGAACACAAGTGGTGAACATCCAAACATGCACTTTTTTACGAAAAGGGAAAAGAACATTCTTCTCTCAAATGCAATGATTTATACTGCTTTTAACAGACAAACATTCCAAAGATTTTTGATCAAGCGAATCAGGCAGTCGCCTGCAAACTTTTTAAGTGTTGACGGATAAGACTGAACTTTTTAAAAGCAGTATGTTCTGTCCTGTGAATCACAGACTGTCTTCTCACTGGCTGGAGCGTGATGGACTTAGTCTCTGTCACTGAGTGACAAAAAACCGTCATCACCTGAGCCGTTTTATAGTATAGTAGATCTTCCTATGTTGATTTTTGCTTTCGCTTTGCTGATCTCATTCAGCACAGCAACACTGGTACTCAGTCTGACACTTGAAAACCTTCTTATATTAAACAATGTCATCTATGATGCCAGATTTTTCCATGGGACAGGCACCGACAGAGACATTTTAGCTCTGTGTATGTACATTACATGGGTGTGGGTGTTTGTATTGCTTTGCACAGTTACTTGCAGATGCTTTGTATAATGCAATAATTAATGTGACGCCTAAATTAGAACAAGATCCTTTCACTCTTGTTTATTGATGTGAAGCGCTTTGAGCCCTACAAGTCTTGAGACTTGATTCAGTACCTCTGGTGCCTTAAAACAGGTAAACAATAGAAATGTCCATAATTATGATTGATTGTGACATGAAATATATTAAAGGGATAGTTCACCTGAAAATGAAAGTTTTGTCATCATTGACTCATTCTCTCATTGAGAGAGAGAAAGAGAGAGAGAATTTTTTTTTCCCCCAGTTCAATATGGTCCATAATTACATTTTACAGTTAAATAAACAAAAAAAATGTTGTCTTTTATGAACAACGTGACATGAGTAAATGATCACAATCTTAATTTTGGGGTGAGCTATCTATTTACTTAANCTGAGGGATTTTTAAAAAATTTTTTGTCTTTTATGAACAACGTGACATGAGTAAATAATCACAATCTTAATTTTGGGGTGAGCTATCTATTTACTTAATTTGGTTCTGCTCATAAAAAACATCTTTTTTCAATATTGGCACGCTTTTATCTCTTTTGCACTGTTTAAATCTTTCATATCCTGTTATATGTTATAAAAAGAAGTGCCTTTCCTGTTATGGATTTGCACAGCGCTCACAAAAATCCTCTTAAACGTGAATACGACAATGAGTGCACTTACGTGTGTGTTCTTCCACTGTAGGGCAGTGCGCTTTCAAAAATAGGGATAAATTACACTTGATATAAAAGCGCTTTTGGCTTCTTTTCATATAATAGTTGCGACACGGTTTCAGCACATCCTCACATGCCGCTTAACGTGCTGTGCTTATAAACTCATTTACAAAAAATCGAAATCTTAACAGGAATTTTATCCATTTTTAACTCCGCAAAGTGCCTGAACTGTGTTCTTCGCTGTAATTATGAAACTATTTGTAATATGTGAACCATACACCAGCTAGTCTTAATTTTCCTGTGAATGTGTTTGTTGGCTGGGGCCACAACTCTGTGTGTTACCATTGGAATTTTTTGTCTGGATGTTTTTTTTTGTTTTTTTTTCCTTCTCTTGACGCACTGAATGCTTTGAAGGCTGTGCTGTGTGAGTGGTGTCTGTGTGACACATGGGTATTGGGGGGAGAAAGCAGAGGACGCATCTTGCTGGCTTCTCTGGGATGGTTGCGTTAATTCTGCTGCTTTGCGCTGGATAGCAAAGCCAGCAGAGAAACTGAAGCACCGAGCACAACGGCCAGCAGTTATACACTGTTTAAAGGGATAGTTCACCTGGAAATTATATGGTTTTTTTAGTGTTGGGGCGATTAATCGCATCTAAAATAAAAGTTTTTGTTTCTATAATATATATGTGTGTTTACTGTGTATATTTATTATGTATATATAAAGACACACACATACAGTATATATTTTTACATGTATATATTTATATTCATATATAGAAATATATTTAATATGTAAACATGTATGTGTGTGTGTGTGTATTTAAATATACATAATAAATATACACAGTGCACAAAAACGTTTATTTTGGATGCGATTAATCGTTGCCCAGCACTAATATTTTTCCCAGTATTTACTCACCTTTTTACTGTTTTAAACTCATATGACTTACTTTCTTCTGTTGAACACAAGTAATTGTGCTGATTGCTGAACCACAATGAATGAACACTGGGTCTTTCAGACAGAAAAGCAGCATAAAAGTTATCCATACAAGGTAATAAACGGTGTTGTTTGCTAAAAACCTTCCCCTCAGGTGAGCTGTTAACTGCTGTGACCGGAACACTGAGTCAGTTTGATTCATGAACGAATCATTCAGGCTTTGTGAACTGGATCATTCACTGAAAAGTTCCAACTCAAAAGAACGATTTGTTCATGTTCATGAATAATGACTTAAAATTCCGTACCGTATGAGTTCAGAAGTGAAATATAGAGTAGTGTGGATCACTTTTTATTTGGTTCTTTTGAAGCTTTAGTCAGCATTCAGTTTAATTACATGAATGAGAGCAACCAGAACGAATCTTCTAAATCCTCTTTTTGTGTTCCATAAAAGAAAAAAAAGTCTTACTGGTTTGGACCGACGTGATGCGGGAAAAATTACTCCTTAAATACAACATTGTCCTCTGTATCACGTTCACTCATAGTATAAACACTGCCATTGAAATTATTACTGTAAAACAGCTTAAGGGATTTTTAAAAAATGTGCGTTACTTTTCACTGTGTTTCATCGCTACACACGCACAACCCCGTGCACACACACTTTTGTTTGAGTTTAGTCTTGAAGATCCAACAACAGAATTTAGTTTGTGTTGGGAAACTGAAGCCATAAGAGATTAAGTCCTGTTTTTATGAAATGCTTACGACTAAACCACTCCACGATTCTTGTTATGCAGTTTCTATGATGTTGTCGAACAGGATGAATTATGTTAAACCTCATGTCTGTTCGAACAAATAATGGCTTCAAAAGGGATGTAAACAGCCATTCTGTGTCGAACGCATACTGCCCATTTCTGTTTCACAGCCTTCTTGTCTGAGTGAGTGATGTGATTGTGTAATGTATATGGTTTCTTTTAATTAAATATATTCGTCTATATCAGTTGAGTTGTGACTTTTCATCAGTGTTTTTTTAGGTTCATTAAGATACTGTTATAGATTTTATTGTAGTCATTTTTATTTTTAAAATATGTGGTTCTTAAAGTCTTTATTCACCCTTCCACAAATTAAGGCCTAAATAGGTCTTAAATTGAAGCAGAACTTCATGGCGTTAAATATTGGCAGTATATGTACTGAAAAAATTCTCAGTATTTTTGTTTTCCAGTACAAAAATCTAAACATCCTTAAATCAAGATACGTTACCTGAGTTTTAAATGTAACGAAGCCTCGTTTTCTGAGATATTGAGCAAAATGAAGTTAGTTTATGCTTAACACAAGAACAAACATAAAGTATGTCATTAGGGAATGAAAACATTTTTTCCCTTAGAATTAATTTTCTGAGAAGTTGTATTTTCAGACTTTGAAGACTTTTATGTTTAGAGACCTTTCTGACATATTGCGTCCCATTCAATTTATTTTTTAAATATTATTTACTGGTTCCTAAGAAGTCTTAAATCTACCTTCATAAAACCTGCAGAAACCCTGTATATAGTTTTTGTTCATTTTAATCTCAGTCTTAGTTATTTTAGCACGTCCGTTTAAACTAAATGAAAATTAAAACTGTTGTCTTGGCAACTGACATACTTTTTTTCATATTTTATTTTACTTCTAGTAACAAACATATGTTTATGGTTTTAGTTAACCCTGCTTTTCATCCAATAATCTAAATATACTTTTTCCATAAAAAAGTAAACCTAAACATAATTAAGCTTACATTGTTTTATTCCCTCTTTGATTTGACTCCAAGATGCTATATGTCGTATTGTTTATGTATTGTATATTTATCTGTTGTATATGTCTTTTCTTTTCTCAAATCAAGTCTGTGTTTCTCTCTGACGTCTCAGCCTTTTATTCCCTCCTCCTGTCCTGACGTGTTAAACCCTATTAGAGTTGAAGAGGTCACAGTTACACCACATTTATCTGAGCCGGGAATCCTTTGATCTCCTGATGGGCCGAACATCCTGTTGGCTGACCCATAAACACCCCAAGGGGTACGTTTGAGTGGACGACCGTGGAAGGGGGGGGTCGGCTCTGGCATGGAGGGATGGAATGCGCCTCCTCCAGTCACTACATGCAGCGGGGCAGAGAGGAGATGAGACGAGCTAGTTATGGTGGCAATTCAGCTCTGATCTGTTTGGCTAACAATGGGAGGAGGGCTTGACACCTTGCTCTCAGTAGAACCAGGCATCCCCCCACCCCCAAAAAGAAGAGACCGGGGGAAGGACGGGGGTTAAAGCGTCCTGACAATCACTTGTTGTCTGGGTAGTTCCTGAACCACAACAACCTGCAAACAACCACAAAGCCCCCAGTCTCCCCCAGCCCCCTTATCCCCGTCTCTGCGTTGTCAGGCCGTGGAATCATCTTCCATCAAAGTTTTATTATTTCTTTGCTGTGATCTTCAAATTCACACTTTGGTAACAGCTTGCCAAATCTTTGCATCTCTGGAGGGTTTATAGTTTTGTCCCTGCAGTTTTCTGTTGACCATGAACCAGAGATTGCAAACTGTAAAAACTTGTTAATGACATTAATAATGACACGAGACCCACTGACAGAGGTGTTGGCATGTGTTTATTTCATCAAAAACAGTTCACACTGAGAACGATAACTATAATATCTATTAGACATTAGTATAGTGCTCACACCAATGAACAGTAAGGTTCTGTTTATTATAATTAAGCACATTGCGGTTTTGTTGGGTCTTCTGGCATATTAAATGCTCAGACTCTTCTGGATTCTGATTGCCTGCCAATGTTTTTATAGTTCATTAATTGGAGAAAAAATCGATTCCATTTAAATTGTTTGTTTGTAGCTGTGGGGTGGACTTCACTATTCTCATAAAGTTCAAACAATAGTTAAAATTTTATAGTTATCAGCCTCAATGTTAATTGGTGTTACGTGTGGTCCTATTTTTGGCTTGTATAGGCCTGTTTATACCACGAACGGTAACTAAGAAGTTAACTGTAACAATAACTATATTAGCGCCCACTCCACTGTACAATAACATTCCATCGCTTAATTATGTGTGTCGATCTATTTAATTGCTTGAGCTCTTTAAAGTTGGAGAGATTCTGATGGGCTGTCCATGTTTTTATCATTCATCAGCTGGAAAAATTGTTCTGAAGGGGTTCCAACAAGATTGCTCTTCTGTATTGTTACCACTGTAGTTGTGGTGAAGACTATAGAATTTAAACTGTTATTATAAAAACAAGCGTTTTTTATTTATTTATTTTTATATGATTTAGTTTAATGCAGATGAAAACGAGGCTGTGGGGAATAGACTTAGTTTTTACAATGGTACAAAATGTATAAAGTGCACAAAAACTAACAACTTTCGAAATTGTTTTATGACGGCTCATGATTTACAATTTTTTTTCTTTTCTTTCTTTCTTTTTTTTCCTCAGAAAGACATTTTGTCAGCTGAACAATCTTTTTGTTAAACAATTGTACGATCCATTGAACACACACTGCACTTCTAACCCTGCAGCCTCATTTTTATTTATTAAATATGGCACTTTTTATAAGCTTACTATAGACGGTCTATAAATAGTATGATAACGGTAAAATCTTCTGTTTATTAGATTTCTAATTACCTTTGAATTTAGTTACCATTTGTTTGTTCCTAGTTCTAAAAAGCCTACAATATATAATTAAAAGACACAAATATTTAAGTTGTAAGTTACAAGTAAACACTTGTGTAGAGTGTCTTCTTTAATTTTATGTTAGCATAAATAATTTTATCATGTTCATTAAAATATATCAAATAGCCAAGATCGAACAAAAATAAAATTGGATTAAAAGTCATAGCTCTTTATTCACATAGGCTATTCCAGTTATTCCTGCAGAAACTGGAAACATGGTTGTCATGTTAATCTGTCAAATTCTATCTGAGGTTTAACTAATAGGCCTGTATAATTCTTAAAGTCCACGTTAGCAAATTTTAACAAACTGTCAGCAAAGATAGAAAGAACAGGAATAAGTAGGGCCTAACTCTGTAAACTGACAGGGCATCTTCAGTAAAGAAGAGCTCTTTAAGGCGCGTTATTTACTCTAGCAGTTCGCTACTCACAATTTCAGTCAATAAGGGCTATTGACACCATGAACGAAAGGAAAAAGCGAAACGAATCGGCGACGAATTAATAGAACGCCATCTCTTCTTTACTTCATCCCGCTTCTTCGCGGTCATTCTTTGAAGCGCTGTGATCATTGTATGCGAGGGAAGTCTCCATTTGTTTCTCTCTGAAGTCTGGAGACCCCATGCTGAGTTTTACGACGTTACTCAAAACCCCTCAGATCTGAAAACTTAAGCCACTGCTGTGTCTTTTTTTTTTTTTTTTTTTTTATCTCAAATCCCCAACCGAAGCCTCGACCGGCAAAATGGGCTTTTAATCTGTTCTATTAGCTATGTTTAGTCCAGAAATAAACCATGGTAACCACAGTAGGCCTATTCGTCCAAAATTTCAGTGTTACTGCAGTTATTCTAATACATATTTTAGCAGAAAATAACAAAATGAAAACAAGATAACTTTTTTAAAATGCCAATAACATATTTCAAAATATTTGTCTGACACTGGTCTGTCGTAGCTACTGCTGACATGGCCGTATAATAAATGGGCATTAGAATTATTTTCCCACAAGAAAGGAAGATCTATCAAGTTTTCTCTATCGCGCTCCAGTCTGTCCAATCACAGAGCTCCTGTGAGGCGCTGCTTGTATCAGGGGGTTTATGTCCATCCCCTTCAGCAAAAGCTATTTAGTCAACAGCTGACCGTGACCAGAGCAGCAGTTGAGTGAAGGATCAGCACTAACTAGCAGATTTCATTGTGGAGGCAGAAAAAGAGATGATGTATTAATGTTTTGAAGCGTCATACGAGGATTATCCGTATTTCTACTGTTACAGCATTCAGTTTCACAATCTGGAAGTCTCGAAGAAGAAAAAAAAAAACTTGTGTGAGGAGAAGAAGACTGTTCGTATCTTTGGAAGAGAGTGCCAAACACTTTGAACAGGGACTGTAGATGTGTTTATGCTTTGTGGTTATGAACATTAGTGGGGTTTGAGCACAAGAGTCTCGTTGTATTTATATCCCAAACACTCTGAGGAAAACTCCTTAAGATGAAGGGAGCAATGGCAGCACTTCAACTCTGTTTGTGGATCTTGGCGGTAAAGGTGAGTTATTCGCTATTCTGCCTTACAGTGTTTTATATATGACATTTAAACTCGTAACAGTTTAGTTTAGTTTAGTTTTTTATTTGAGTTCGGGTGGCTGTAAACATAGTTTTCACTGTTCGTATTTTCCAACGTTACTAAGTCTTTCCAGTTGCTTTTTAATTAGGAGAGCCCAAGGAGCGTTGTAACACTTTGTGTTTTACGTCTGTAAAGTGTGATTTATTTTCGGTAACTCACATTTAGATATAGGCTAGTATTTGTCTGCTTCTAATTTAAATACTTTAGAAATCCACAAATTGTTAATTTAATGTCAGTTAATGTAAAGTTCAGAAAAGTGTGCTGTTGCTACAACCTACTTATTGTAACACTAATAACATTAATTGTGGTAATCAAATTTACTTTTTCAAAATAATTAAACACCCACCTTCATTTCATTTTAAACAATTTTAGTAAAACGTGTTAAACATTTTAATTTAAAATAAATTAAAAATGTAAATAAATTCTGAGACAAAAACAAAACAAAAAAATCTAAAACATAAACTGATACTTTTATTTGGCAAGTGTCGCATATAGAAACACATTGGATATTGTTACAAGTGTTACAGTTAATGTTATAATATCACATAAATGAGGAGAACCTGATTCAGTTGACACTTCTTTCATTTAGCATTCTTTAACATATTAAAAGAATAAATAAGTCTTGTAAAAGTTTACTTTCTTACCTCAGAAGAGCTCGTCTCTAAGTGGTTAAACTGAAAGTGTTACAACTCAACTGTGCTACAACATCCCACGTTCTCCCCTATATGTTTTGAACTTGCATATTATTCTGTCAGGGTTTCGGTATATAATCCGTTTTTTTTTGTTTTGTTTTGTTTTGCAAACTTGTATTATGCAGAATATTAATTTTCAGTACTTGTGTGGATAACATGTTCCTTTCATAATTAGTTTTTAATAAACACCGGATATTGCCTGGCATAAAAGGAAAGCAGTCAAAGACAGGAAAGTAACACCCTTTGTCTCTTAGGACGTGCATAGCACAACTTTGGTGTTTTTTATCACACTGATTCAGTGTAATATCCTAGTTTTGTTCACAGTGAGTATAAAATGTTCAATATTTACTATCCAAATGGAAAGATATCTCATCATGTTTTCCAAATGACAGATTATGCTCCAAGAAATACGCCCTGCAGATTTCAACATAGAGCCAAATGGCCGTGTGATTTATTCTCGTTAAACCGAACACCGAAATAAAAGGCTGCTTTGTCACTCCAAATTAAAACAGTTAATCACAAAACAACTGGTTTGTCTGTTCGGCCACTTGTTACACAAAATGCAAACGATGAACATTTTTGCTTGATGATTCTGCACTCTTTTCAGGTCAGCGGTAGTTAATGCATTAAATGCTACTGGCCTGATCCAGATCCATGTCTCCTGGTGTGTTCAAACAGTCTGTGTGGGGGAGCCAGGGATAGCAGCAGACCAACCCCCCCCCCCACGTCTGTTGGTTGATAGGCAACCACAGCTTAAGTACTGCTGGGGCCCGGGATATCCGGAGCATTGTAATTATCATCATTTTCTCTTGGTCTGTGGAGAGCGAGAGGGTAGAATTTGCAGCTCAGTAATTTGACTTTCCATTTAGCCACATCACTTTACTTCTTTCGGTGGGGGCAGAATCGCGGTTTCCTCTTGAACTCACAACCTCATTTTTTTCTTCCCTCTCTCTTGTTCCCTGCTCATTTTGACAGAGAAGCCCACTGTCTCTGGCGGCAAACTGACACTTTTGTAAATGGTCTTGAAGTTCTACAGGCCTGAGGCCATGTTTAGCCTGTCGTTTATTGTGTTCTGACTCTTTTGTGAAATGTAGCTTCTGCTACTGTTGGCTGCAGGGAGATAAGATAGCGGTCAGTCTCAGTGGATGTCTAGGGTTGTATGTTTGGTTGGTGGGGGTGAGGGGTCAATTACTTTTGCCTTCTGCTCATGGATCCTTTCATGTTCTCATCATTCTTTTTCCAAACTCATGGGCAGCACACATGTGCTCATATATTATATTGTACAGCACTTGACTTAAGGCAAGACAACCCAGGTGAAAAAAAAAAAAAATAATAATAATAGATATCACCCAGTTGATTGATAACATTTATAATTGCAAAAGTTGTTTTAAGTTTGTGTCATTGTATAATTAAATATGTACTGATTTTCATAAATTTTCCAGAATAGAAACCTGAAGATTGAATAAAGCCAGGTTCAAAATTCTTGTTGACACATTAGAGTTTTTACAGTCGGGATTTTGGATATGTTATTTTATCACTCCATAAATCAGAAAAATATTGTCACCAGCCACCATTATGGAATAAAAACATGCAAATCATATATGCACAAATGAGTATGTATACATTTTGAGAAGATTGCCTTTAAAATATGTATTGTAATTGAATGCAAATAGATAAAGAGCAAAGAGTTGCTCTGAATGAAGACATGTTATAAAAGCAAAATATGCCGAAATTTCAAAACTGACAAGAGAATGAAAAAACAATGGTTTTTTTTGCCTGTAGTGTCTTGCCTTAAAAGGATAGTTTACCCAAAATGGAAATTCTGTGATCATTTACTCACTTTCATGTCGTTCCAAACCTAACTTTGTTTCTTCTGTGAAACACACAAGACATATTTTGAAATGGTTTTGGACACTTTTGACTTGAACAAACACTGTTGAGACACTCTTCAAAACATCTTCTTTTGTCTTCTGCAAAAGAAAGTTATATGTATGGAACAAGTACGTTTTCATTTTTGGGTGAACTGTCTTTACAAAAGATCCTATCATTCAGAGAGCGTGTGTGTGGGGTGTGTTTGACCTACGTTTTGGGAACCATCGAACAGTAAATGTGGCATCCAGACTGACATTGTCCCCCAGAGGAGGGAACAAGATGTTTGGGTAGATCAAAGAGGTTTTGTGTGAAGTGGCATCATTCAAATGCATTATCTCTCTGCATTATGTGGAATCAGCACTTAGGCTGGAAGTGTCTGTAGTGTTTATGCCCCCCGCCCTCCCCTCCTCTGAGCTCTACATTCCTGACTCTGCCCAAATGTTTATAGGTGATATATCATTTGTTTGCACTTTGTACATTCTATTTAGCTAGACTTAGGTACAAATTATATGGTGATATATTGTTATGGAGGATGTTAAGATCCCCCTCAGCTTACTGTGTTTGGTGAGTATTAAACACCATATTAGGAAACTGACAAAGAAAATTCCAATGATACTGCTCAGAAATGTCTCTGTCTGTCTGTGCCTTCCCTTCCTTTCTGAGAAAATAATGTATTTTTGTTTTATGTTTAATTTGTATTTTTGTATGTATTCATATAATGAAAAATATTTAAGAAAATGTGTTTTTATACTAAATATATTTATATGTATTATAAATTATATGAATATAAATATATACACGTGTATATATAAACCAAAACCTTTATTTTGGTTGCAGTTAACCATGATTAATCATAGCCCATATATTTCAATATATTTTAAAAATGTACTCTTCCTGTGATGGGAAAGCTGAGAGCAGCTTCATTACTCCAGTCTTGTGATCCTTCAGAAACCANCATTTCAATATATTTTAAAAATGAACTCTTCCTGTGATGGGAAAGCTGAAAGCAGCTTCATTACTCCAGTCTTGTGATCCTTCAGAAACCATTCTAATATGCTGATTTGATGCTCAAGAAAAAAAAAAACCAGTTGTGTTGCTTAATATGTTTGTAGAAAACCTTTGATAGAAAGTTCAAAAGAACATCTTTTTGTAACTTTTGTAACATTCTGAATGTCTTTACTGTCACTTTTGGTTAATTTAAGGTGCCCTTGCTGAATAAAAGTAGTAATTCCTTTCAAAATAACAATCTTAATGAAAACTGCCTTTTGATTGGTAATATGTATAATTTATTAACTTGTTTATTTACTACTGTAACTACCATGGACTTCCCAATATTCAAGTTTGTGGTCTATCAGTTTTTGGTCTCTTTATTGTTTCTCAAAATGTTTAAATGTTGGTCTCTTTAAATTTGGTCTCTCAATATTGATTATTCAGGTAATCAACTCTTTATAAACCATGAAAAAGTGTATCAAAGCAAGCTGGTGTGGCTTAAATGCAGAAAGAAGCTGCTCTTTTTACTTACAAAGTGAAGGTTGTTGCCCTGTGGGCAGCTGTGTACAAATGTGAATTAGTCTTTCTATAAGATTATGAGCGTGTGCGCTCGTTCAACAGGTTTACACACGCTCTTGTCCCAACAGAGATCAGAGAGGAGAAGAGGGAGACATCAGAGAGGCTATGTGGGTTTTGCTTTCCCTCTTTGGAGGAGCTTTACATGTTAGGCATCTGTTGGCTCTTGTCAAAGCCCCAGGGGGCAGTTGTGAAGCAGAGGGGGAGTGTGAGGGGTAATTTTCCTAAACATATGCATGTTTAAGATGCCACAGAACTGACCTCCTCTATCACACCTGCAGAGCTGAGGGGGACATCAAAGTCTTGTGTTACCCAAACAGACGCACACACACATCACACCCTTCCCTGAGGTCCCAAGCTGAACCGGTGTACCCACTGCTGATGCGTCTGTTTGAAATGGGTGCCAGTATACATAATGTTACATTTCCATGAGCGAGGAATCTTTTTAAACATCCCTTAATAACGCTCTGCCTCATTCATTTTTTTTGGATTGTTTTGTTATAGATGTGTGAAAGGGTGTGTGGTTACACTATTTACACCCAGACGGGGAGTGTTAAAGTCACAAGGACTATTGAAACCCACTTCAGGCTCTCACAGGAAACACTGTGCAATTAAAATGCCTAAACCCCATTTAATGCAAAACCCCAGGGAAATGTGTGTGTGTTAGAGAGAACATGGTGTCCCACATATGTCAGTGTGTGGACTACATGAAATGGGAAGTTCTCCTCCAAATTAAAGGCTGTGGTTTTAAGAAGTTGCTTGAATGGGACTTATTTAGAACTTTATCATTTTTAATTGTTTCTTATTCATTTTGAGGTGCTGATTCCAAAATAGCATCCGTTTCGCTCTAACTCATCGTACACAATATGATTTGCATTTCAGAGCATTTTTGCTTTTGACAACCATTTGTGAGGAGAAGAGGTCTTGTATTATTCCTTAATCACCAGATAAAACTGACATGTTTCCTATCTCCTAGGTTACTAGGTTACAACTGTCTGTTACATGTATCTATCTACGTATCTATCTTTTTTAGTGATTAAAAATCTGATTGAATTCAGCATCATCAAATTACGTAATATTAGGCCTGTTTTGCAAATCATCTGATTTTGTTTTTAAAGGCTGTGTTATCTTTAGAATTACCATTTATATAGTTTATTTGGGATATAGGGATTTGAACATATTCCACAAAATATCTGAACATAATTCTCCAGCTGAAGATCAGTATATCTTCATGTTTCATATACACTGAAAAAAGTGAAAAGTTGACTTAACTTAAAAAAATTACGGAAACCTGTTGCCTTAAAATTATTAAGTACATAATAATAAGAAAATAAGTTAAGTGAACTTTTTCATTCATTTGACTTATTTTTTTAAATGATTATTTACTTAATAATTTTAAGGCAACGGGTTTCCTCAATTTTATTTTAAGTTAAGTCAACTTTTATTTTTTACAGTGTAGTGAGAACACCATAAAATTGTCTTTTAGGTTACTAAGATCAAAATGATGCTACAAAGTGCATGTAATTGTTAACGTTAATTTGAATTGTGCTCGTGTGTTTTGCAGGTGGCGTTTGGTAAGGTCTGTATCAGTGAGCAGTTTACAAAAACAGGCGAATGTTGCAGCATGTGTGCTGCGGGCACTGGTTTGGTGAGCAGCTGTGGTCAGGAAGACACAAAGTGTCAGCCGTGTCAGGATGGTGAGTGTTTTCAATACATACATTTTTAATTTGAATTTGAATAAATGCCTGGAAGTGAATAGTGTTGTTTTGCCAATGTGTATTTCTGCATTATTGATAAAATGACTTTAAATCTCTCCCAGGTGTGTTGTTCTCAGACTCTGAGAGTCTGTCAGCCTGTCGTCTGTGCGCCCGCTGTCCCGCCGGCATTCCTCAACTGGCACGCTGCACGCCCACTCAGGATACCCAGTGTGACTGCGGTGAGCGTTTCTTCCTGTGGCGAGATCGTAACAGCACAAGTGGGCTGTGCGCGGCCTGCTCCATGTGTGGGCATGGAAGCGGAGTGGTTCGGGCCTGTGGGCCGCTGGGAAATACCGTATGTGAGCGGTGTAAACCAGGGACTTACTCAAAGGAGCGGAGTGACAGGAAACCCTGCGTGCCCTGCTCACGCTGTACTGATGACGAAGTGGAGATCAGACCCTGCCAGCCGGACTCTGACACCGTCTGTATGGGTGAGCGTGGTGTTTATTATATTCTAGTGTGCATTTATGTAAATTCTCTTGGGTGTATGAAGGAGCAGAGCATGATTAATCAATATTAAACCAAAATTGCAATACGCCTGCAATTTAATTGAATAAATGTGTTTGCTGCATGTTTCCTGAATGCTGTATTAATTTTACAGTAAAATATTACAATAGTTATATTTCTTATTTTGTTTAATAGTTTTATTCAATAATACAATAATAATAATAATAATAATAATAATAATATATTTATTATCTACATTGCAATTTTACAAAATATTTATTAAAAGGATAAAATAATAACAGCTTAGTAATTCGGCTTTATCATTTATGAAAAAAAAAAAACAGTGAAACAGTTGAATTTGACATTTTAAATATTTAAAAACTGTCAAATGAAAGTCATGGCATGTGACCAGCAAAGTCATGTGGTTCAACCAACACATGGAAAACATTTTTTAGATTACTTGAACTTTTTATTACTTGAAAAAGTTGGTTAGGACTATATATATATATATATATATATATATATATATACACACACACAGTAGTCAGCATTTGAAGTGGATCAAAAAAGTTCATCAAATTTGTCGTAAGACAAGAACGGGTATTGATTTGGTTTTAGGACAATTTTGATAAAAGGTTAGGGAGCGAGAGAGAGAGAGCGATATGAATAATACATAGTTTACTATATACTTACTTAATATTTAGGCCTAGTATACTATATAGTTTAGTTTAAATTTGATTGATTTTAAAACATTTTTGAAACTAATTATGTGTGCACTCACGTATTCAAGGTGTAAAGTGAAATTGTCATTATTTTTCATTCATTAAATTTAAGCTTGTTAAAAATGAATATGAAACGAATAACCCATATGAAAACAACATGAATAAAAAGCATGAATTTATTTCTAAGAACTTGGCCCATGCTTGCTGAACTAGCTTTTGGAAGAAATTTAAAAGTAATTTCCTTTTCTCTATTTTGGACCCTTACTTGTCATTGATTTGACACACCTGTTAGTAAATACGGTTGTCAATTCCAAACACTGACTGTGCGAACGTAACCCGAGATGCATGTGTGTCTTGGATGAAGATTGTGCCAAGCTATATATAATAACATTTATGCATGCGTGTGTGTGTGTGTGTGTATGGTTAGATTGTTAACATGTGGCAGACACCTGTGTTCAGTCAGAGAGAAGCTTTTGAGAAAATACAGCCCTCACTTTGACTTCAAATGTTCTTCTCATTCTTCAGAGAGCTTAGCAACAATCCAGTCATGATCAGATTAAGAAGATAGACACTTTTGTCTGATCTCTAAACAATCAAATGTATCATTTTTAAAACTGTTTTTAGTGCAAACTGGCATTTAAAAAGTGCCACATCTTTAATGGATTGCGTCTTAAACTTTGCCCTGAGGTGTGTTAAATGGGTTTGGAGGTTAACCAGCTGGCTAGTGGGTCGCATCCCACGTTGCCCTCTGTTCTCTGTAGGGTGGAGTCACCAGTTAGAGCTCTTGACCTGCCGAGGTCAGGGCAGCCACAACGAGTGTTTGATCCACACAGGCAGCTCTGTGGGGTGTGTGAGAGAGCGAGTGGACAAAAGAATGCACGCATCTGTGTGATAGTGTGTGTGTGGGGTGGCCTGCATGATCTATTTCAGGATGAAGGGTGGGGGGCATGAATCCTCTTGACCATTCCACACTGTTCAACATTTCGATCTGGCATTTAGTCTGTCAGCTGTGCTGCGCCCACTGATGATGTGTTAATCAGACTCACAGCAGATGTGTGTCAGATGTGGGTTTCAAGTGAAGGCTAAAAAGAGCATTTCCTTTTTTTGCAGTCTAGGTGTTTAAGTGCTTCAGGGTATACTTCAGTGTGTTTCAAATGTCTAGTCAGAACTAATGTGAGTCTAATGAGTTTGAATTTTTAAAGATAGCACAAGTACTTGGATTATCCATTTTCAGAAAGTCAGATTCAGTGTGGGAAACATCTTAAAAAATTAACAAACAAGTTGTATGCAAATTGTTTCATATCCAAGGTACACATTTCTAGTAATTGTGCAGTTAATTCTCATTTTGTATTTTCAGAAAGTTTTGGAATATTTGTCCTCTCCCCAGTAATAATCATTTAATTAGAAGGGTTATATTTACCTATCAAGACTTTGCTTACATTTACATTGTAAATATATTTTTTTACATTTTTTTTCAGAGGTAAATCAATAACAATTACATTTATAACAATGTTTCAAGTGTAATTGATTTGATTTGTTGTATTTTGAATCCAATTTTTCTTTTTAAAAAGCAAAATGTTGATCATATTGATTTCAAAGTTAAGGATTCTTTTGTGTGAATATACACTGAACCAAAAACTATCATAACATCTTAGTTGATATTTCAGTATACTTTATTTTTGACAAAACTTCCCATGTTTCGGTAGTGAATGCACATTTTTGGTAGTGACAATTATGCTTTGGTAGTGACCACATCAAATTACAGAATTGTAATATGAGAATAATATGAGGCTTATGTGTTCCCTTTTGTCACTACCGAAACAATGATGACATTTCGGTCGTGACTGTTTCGGTAGTGACAAATTTATGGGATAACACCCAAAAACACAAAGATGTCACTACCAAAACTCCACCAAATGTTGCAGTAGTGACAATTTTAGATACTTTTGAACCTAGCTCAAAGATGCTAATGTCTGTGTGCTAAAACACACACTGTTTCGGTAGTGACATTAAAATGGGACACATATTTTTTTACGTAAAGTTTCATAATTTACAAAGAAAATATAATAATTATTTTTTTTGAACTTCAAAGAATTCAAAAGATACTTTTAAAAACAACAATGAAAAAAACGAAACAAAAATTATTTCAATATCACTTTCATAAATTGAAATTTAGGGGTTAGGGTTCGGGACAGCCACCTCCCAATTGAAAGTACCCAATAAATGATGATTTTATATATATTAAGCTTACTAATATTTTAAATATTATTCTAGGTTTCAATGGATCTTACTAAACATCTAATATTTGAATACTTAAATTCTTTTTAAATGTTTTTTTGGTTGTGGGACAGCAGTTTGAACCTATTTTGCAGAATGGCCCATATAATGTTTATAAAATGACCAAATGTGCTACTTTTTTTTGTTGTTTTTTTTGCAGTAAAAGACCTTAACATCCTGTCCCGTCCATCTGGTTCTGATGGTCCGCGTGAATACCCCAGATGGCCGACTGTGAGTGAGGAAATGGAGAACAGGAGCAGCCCAGCACCAGAGTCTGGATCCCCTCGACTCACTCCACAGGACCAAGGGGGCAACAACAACAACATCTTGATCTACGTGTCTGTACTAGCTGCGGTGGTTCTCGGCCTCCTTCTCTACGTGGCTTACAAATGGTGAGGTCATGCAGCAATTTAAAGAAGAAAAATACACTTTGCCAGGTTATGCACATGATTTACACAGAAATTCATTCTACTTGTATATGTTAGATTTAGAATAGCATAACGTGTCTGTGAAGTGAAATATTATTCTTGTTTTTACTTGATGATAAATGTGATGTGATTTGGTGTGTGTCCAGCTGGAAGTCATGTCAGCAGAAGCAGGCTCTGGTGAAAGCACGGGTTGGTGAGTTGAATAATGTCGGGGAAGGAGAGAAATTACACAGCGACAGTGGCGTGTTTCTGGACTCTCACAGCCTTCAGGAAAGCCAGCCTAGCAAAGGTATGAGAGAACAGCTTAAACAGAGATCTCTACAGCTTTCCTGATCATAATTTCTACTATTTATTCATCTTTTTTAACAGTTCATTTAAAGAACTAGCTCAGTCATTTGTATGTTTTCATTCGTCTTTTGGAACTGTTAATTGAAAGAACTTGCTTAGAAGAGGCATTTGTTCTATTCATTTTCTTTTCTAACCGTTCAGAACTAACTCATAAGCATAATCTGTACTATTCATTCCATTCAGTCTTTTTGAACCGTTCATTAAAAGTATTGACTCACAAGAGTCATTTGTCCTATTCATTCTTCTTTTTGAACTGATCTTTTTGAAATGACACTGGCTCATAAGTGTCATTTTTACTATTCATTCATCTTATTTAGCTGTTCATTAAAAAAAAAACTGCCCCATAAGAGTGATTTGTTCTATTTATTTGTCCTTTTTGAACTGAATTGACTCATATGAGTCATTTGTTCTATTCATTCGTCTTCTTAAACTGTTCATTAAAAGAATGGGCTCATTTGTTCTAATCATTTTTTTTTAATTGTTCATTAAAAAAAGTCTCATAAGACTCATTTCCTTTTGGGTAACATTGGTCACATTGTGTTTTTGATTCACTAAAAAGAAATTGTTCGTAAGTCATTCAATTCAGGAATCTGGCTGCATTGGTTGAACTGTATGTTTTGATTCACAAAAAAGAATTGGTTCATAAGAGTCATTTGTTTGTGAATTGAACTAAACTGGTTCAGTTGGAAGTATTGCCACTCGTAGTGTACTGTAGGTTGCTTTGACTAAAAGTATAAATGGCTGATTACTAATTATTTGTTCCCTTTCTCAACAGGAAGTAAACGAGACAGCAAACAGGACACGCGACTTTATGTGAACCTGCCACCTCACAGGCAGGAGGAGGTAGAGGGGCTTCTCACCGAGGGGGGAAGTCGGAGCTGGAGGCAGCTGGCGGCCACACTCGGTTACGAACAGGACCGCGTTGACGTCTTCGGACGGGGCCAAGACCCAGTCCACACTCTCTTAACCGATTGGGCCCAACAGGAAGGCTCTACGCTGGGCTTGCTCTGCTCTGCTCTCGCACGCATTGAACGTCCAGACATCATCAGCGCCCTCACCGCCCCCTCTCAAGGAGTGTCAGTGGTCTAAATACTTGAATATGTTCCTCACGCCTTCATGAAAGTGAAAGAGACACTAAAATCATAGAGGAATTGCGTCATCCCACTCATTTTCGAATGCCTTGCTTGCACTAAGACTTTGAAGAGCAGGATTGGAAATAATAAGGTTTTTATTCAACATAATGTTTCACTTATGAATTTTGTTTCAACAGCTTGAGATGTTCCGCCACCTCAGAACATTTTCTGCTCAAGACACATGTTTCATTCAGTATTCATGGGATGTTTTTGCTTTATACTATCCTCTTTGTAGTGTCAAAAAAAACTCACATTCAAGCTCAGTGTTTTGGGTGGTTGTGGTTTCAGCTGCGGTTGGTATCAAAGGAACGGACATTTGGTGAACATTTCTGCGGACTCGTGAATGACAGTTCTCCATTTGTGCGGAACGTATCGTAACGCCAGAGAAAGCATCGTGCGTGCGATTCAATCGTGCTTTTGTATTTATATTTCAGCGCTTCTGCCGTTTGAATAATAGTCAACACCGAAGCTGGATGAAGTGTTCGGCTTTCATCCCGTCAACGTAACACTGTGAGGTGTTTTATGGTTTCCAGAGAGGAAAACCACTAAATGGGCTGCACGAGGGAGTTGTATATTTGGAAATATACAGATGCACGGTCAAGTTGCCTGAGCGAATGATTCTCCGCGTTTCATTCACACTTGTGCTTGGTTTGCACTTTAACCAACAATGCAACCTAAAAGCAATGTTATGTTTTTGTGAGTTATGTGAGAGGAAAACTCTCTGGTTTACTCTGAACGCTCAGGTTTGTGCTTTGCTGGTTTACTCCACCCATGTATGTATTTTAAGGTCATTCTGTATGTTAGTGCTGAGTTCTGGGTGAGACTTGGTTTCTGTGCTGAGATGCTTTTCATATAAACATTCATGTTATGTATCTATCACTTATGTTTGTCCTTTTTAATAATGAAATATTGATGTTTATAGGTCTGTATTTTTAAAAAAAAATAAATAATACATAGTGCGAGCAAAGAAGTTTTTTTTTTTGAAAGTGCGGTGTTACAATGAAAACAAGATTTGAACTTGGAATTACAGAAAATATCTTGCATTTCAAAGGCCGTTTCTGCACCGTTAACCAAAACAGGCAAATCTGGAGCCGCTGGGTCTGATTATACTCTTGTTGTTGATTCATTCTTTTGATTTACTCAAAATAATAACACACACATCTCATTTCCCTTCCTGTACATTTAAGCAACATGCTCTGAAAAATAGCGTGCGTTTCACTTTAAAACCATGGGAAAAGGTGAAGCTGTTGTGGGGGTTTTTAGGCTAATTGCTCAACTGGGCAAAAACAAGAGAGAGCTGTGAGAAATGTAAATGAGTTTGAGAGCGAAAATAATGCTGTGTTAATGCCAACTCAACGCCCAACCAAAAACAGCAGTTTCTTGGCAGTCAGAATTTTCTGATGTAATGACAAGCGATCACAATAGTGTGCTTTGTTTACACAAACATTCTCGCCCGTACTTCTTCCTGTGGTTACGACAACATTGTAGAAAAGAATGCATACATAAAATCCTATAAGATGTTTTTTGCACTTCTTAAATTGTTCCTAAAAACACTGAAAAAGTGGTAACAAAAATGGTTACATTTAAACTGGTTTCACATCAGAAATATTGAAAATTGTTGAATAAACCTAAATACATTGATTTATACCAACAAAACCAAATATTTAAGAGATAAATCAGGTAGAAATAGCTAATGTTAACAGCTGCTGGTTACCATATTTCACAAATGGTATTAACATATTATTTTATATAACATACATTTTTAAAGAGATTATTTTTAACTCTATGACTTTAAAAATACAGAAGAATCATTCTTATTTAATTGAGAACTTACCATTCAGGCCATAAACTTTATTATCGGTTTTAAGATATTCATACTATCGATGTTACATTATAATAATCCTGTTTGTACTATATAACAGAATTGTCTTGTGTACAATTTTTAAACGTAAGTAAAAGTACACCCCAATTAAAATAAACAATCTGGGGTGCATTTCCCAAAAGCATCGTTAGCTAACTCTGGTCGTTAGTTCCATTGAAATCATTACAATTATTGGTAATGACGAAACTTGCGACCATAGTTGCTTTTGATAAACGCACCTCTGAAACAATTAGCCTACACTTCTAACAATTACATTAACAGAAAACATACTTTGTGTTCAAATTTAGCCCAAAGTGCAAAGTATTAAGCGTAGTTAGGGACAGTAAAGATGCATTTTTAAAAAGTAAAACACATTGAAAATGTAAAAAAGGTCATAATTGCAGTATATATTTCTTATGACATTCTGATCTTTTGTTAATTTTTTGTAAACGTATAATTTTGTTATAGTACTGTTCTGCAATAGTTACTATTTACCATTTTTCATAGTGTGATTTTAGTTAATTGTATTAAACGAGGGTTACTTTGATCTAACGGAAGCCAAAACAATTAAAAAACAATAGATAAGTGAGATTTGAGTAATATTTTTTGACCATTGAACTGAGAACTGTTCCTGGTTTCCATTTCAGAAATCTGGTCACCTTAGTTGACACCGAGAACGCAAAGCCTATAGCAATCAGGGAGCTATGCTTCTGAAAGACACTTCTGGACGTGGGCAGAAACAACGATTGGCACGTTTTGCAGCTCAGGTGTGTGGATTTCCTAGCGCTCTCTCTGTTCACATCTCGCTGAAATGTGTTAATGATTTCTGCGACTGTTGAGAGAGAGCAGAGGGTTTTTGCAGAGACTTGGGCGGCTCTGCATGCCGTCACGTACTCCAGACGGAGCTGCTTAACTGCGGTCTGGAGCAGCCCAGCGGAATGCCCTGGCCCTGGGAGAAGGGCTCTGCAGAGGGGAGGGGAAAACCAGCTCTGCTCAGATGGTTTCGGCACCATGCAGGCAGAGTCTGAGCCCTGGAAGAGCCTCTAATGAAAGCATCGCATATATATATACCCCTACTTTGAGTCTACTGTAGCAGTTAATACATCCTCTCTAAAACCAAGGCTGAACCCTGATGACCTTCATTCTCCACATCAGAGGAGTAGGTGCCATTTTTGTGTGTTCTGCACCTGCATTTGTTCTCCTGTTCAGCACCAGCACATTTAATCTCAGTCATCCAGGATTAAACACAGTAGAATACACCACACGATGAGACAACCAAGACTTATTTTTAGAAAACAGTTTATTTTATCTTAAAATGTTTTTACACTCAGTATGACAATGTGCTTGCACAGTACTTACAGTGGAGTGGGGCGAGACTCCTATTTGTACATAAAAAAAAAAGATCCAAAGTCTTTCCACAGAGAAAGCAAAGGAAAAAAGAAACGACACCCCCACCTTTAAAACCCAACCCAACATACGGAGCCGTGGGAGAGTGCGGAATTCTGCTTGATGTAGGAACACCAAAATCACGCCGACGGGACGGAGGACTCGGATCTAGACGTATCCTTCAAATCCCGGTTTACCAGTCTGGCATAATTAGACATATTTACACAAGACATTGTGGACCCCCACAGTCATTTTACAAAGTCTCTGCTAATGGTCTCAAAAACTAACTCTCAATATATTCACATATAAAGCAATATAATACATGTTTGAAACAGACTTAATGCAGGTTAATAAGGTGGGGTGAGTTGATTAATGGCCAGAGCTTATGGGATAGTAAACCTGATCGATCCTTACGTGACGGCCACAAAAAAAAAAAGCTACAAACTGCCTGGAGGGCTTCACATTTGCCTTTGCGACATGAATAAAAAATGTTAATGTAAAAACAGTGTGAAAGACCTTGATAAAATATCATTGCTACATAACCTTCCACCCAGTCGAGAGGAGAAACAAGACCAGGGCAAATGGGGTTAGATCACAGACCTGCACAATTCTATTTGAAAGTTTAAAATCCATAAAAACAATGCTGAGCTGGGCAACCCATGTGGGTATTTTATCTGAGATATAATCCTTAGCGTCTGTCTTTCTCCTTCCTTTTTTCTCGACTACTATCAGTGAGGGATTGGACCTTTAGCAGAGCAGGCAAGCTAACAAAAGCCCTTGGTAACAACTACAGTAATGGAGTGGGGTGGCAAGGGAAAAGGATTTTAATGGTCCACTTATTCTTTTTCCTCTTCTCCCAATTGATGAGACTTGACTTATAGATAATTTGAGAAGACTAAAAAGATCTCGGAAAGAGTCTGTGTAGCACCCTTGGTTCGCGTCCTCCACGCTTCATACCGCAGCAGTTTATCTCGTCATAAAACCATCCCGTGTGGGACAGCTCAGGCAACGCCCCCTCCCAGAGCAGCATTTAGGACATGGTTAGAAGGTCAGTGGAACAAAACAACAAGACACGAGCTTGAGCTGCCCTGTTCTGACGCACCAAAACTGTTCAGGCCAGAGGTGTTCGGTTGGAAAGAGCTGCCAGGAGGTTCCTGGGTTTGCTTCAGGCTATAGTTAGTCCAGCTCTGTGTCTTCCTTGGGCCGGTACACAGCGCCAAACTTTTGCATGTACTTCTTGATGTACTCCTTGGTCTTGTGTTTGACGTTCTCGTTGCATTCAAGGTCTTCAGGGTTCTTGCAAGACTTCAGTTCCTTGTTCATCACCCCATGAGTCAGCTGTGAAGAGACAGACACACATACCAAAGGTTTAGAGATGCAGCAATGACATCACAACGAAAGACTTCAGTGACCGCGCTTTATTTCAAAAACAAAGATTTCTTCAGTTTAAAAGGGATACAGATTAGTGTTATTTTCCTTAACGAAAACTATGACAAAAAACGTTTGTTGACAAGCTTTTTTCCCCATGACTAAAACAAGACAATGGTGAGACGACAATAAGGTCAACTAATGATAACTGTGACTATATCAATATGCAGTATCATTGACGATAAAAGACGATACTAAAATGTATTTAAAAAAAAATAAAAACTTATCGTTTTATTTTTGTCAAAAAATTAGACAAAATATCATTGCGGCCTACTGTACACGCCTCTACTATGCCAGCCTGTGTGCGGTTGCCACATATCAAGAGTTCAAATCCCCAAATCAGAGCTTCTCTGTTAAAAGGTTTTAAAAGGCAACAATTTTTTGCTTGTTGTTTTGTTTAATTTTTACAATCTGGTGACCATGTGCACACGCTCGCTTTTCTTTGCGGAAGCGCTAACGATGATCTGAAAACACCGACAAACAAGCAAGCTGAAGTTCAGCAATCTTCATGTGAGATGTTCAACTTAAATGAAAGTGTCATTCAGCCAGTCTGTGTTCTGTCATGAGATCTCGACTTGTTTGTTTGCAATTGTGGTTGCTGAATAAATGCACAAATGTCCGCTCTTGTTTTAACAGAGAAACATTATTGCAATTAGTAATTATTATTAGGAATTTTTATTAGGAACTATGGATTTTTGAAAATGAGCTTTCATGCAGTGTGTAACAGCTCTAAGTGAATGAAAACATGCTGCAAAGTTTCAAATCTGAAAATGAACCGTGTATAAAGTTATTGTCTCTCAAAAGAAAGAGTCTACTCTGAATCATTGAAACAAGTCTTTTTAAATCGAATCCCAAGCCATTTCATGTTGACATCAACATGAAACATTAGCATATATTAGGTCTTTTCAGGTTGGTCTGAACGAAAATGCAAATTCATTCTTTGCCACTAGATGCCGCTTTTGAAGCGGTAAAAATAGCTGTTTCCCTGGTAACGTGGTACACAAGCATCACAAACGCTGCTTTATCAGGCATTACACAGGCATGATGAAATGAAAATGAGACCAATTGGACCAAACACCGCAGATTAGCTCACGCAAAGGAGGGGTTTGGAAAAATGAATCGTTGAGCAAATTGTTTGGCAGTCGTTGAGCAAGTAAAGTAAAAAATGCATTTTATAAGACAATGAAAGTGTTTTTTGACCTTGCATGCATGTCAACCTGTTGTTGGGAACTCCCAAAACCAAAATATGAACCTTTCGTTACCCATAACAGGGACACTTTAATATTTTTGAAATGTAAACATCTGTATTTCTCAAATGACAACAATCATTGTGATTATAATTTGAGCAATTTTTTTTTATCAGTTTAGCAATTATACACCACGACAAAAATGTGACAGTTTTCAATGACTAAAACCAGCCTAAAGTTGACTAAACAAAAACAGGACAAGGCTAACTAAATATGATGACTACAAAGTACATCTGACACAGGACTAAGACTAATTTAAAAGGCTAACCCCTGTTCAAAACTGTTTAAACTGAAAGAAACTTGCACTGACTGATCTTAAAATATATCAGTGCCTTTGTTTTGTCTCAAGATGCACACCAGTAATGTTTTCTCTAAGGCACATTTATAAAGAATTACTTAAATGTCCTAATTGAACTATGGCCTAATCCTAGCTTAGTTTAAGCCCCGTCTGTGTAACAAAGCCTAAGCCTAAAACTAAATTAAAAATGGCTGACAAAATCAACACTAATACATATAATGAAAAGTGGATTAAATGAAGATCGATGGATCGAATCAAGACCCCATCTTTTTTTTCTTTTTATTAATCCATTTCACTTGGATGTACATCACAGTACAGAAGTAAAGATCTGTCTCTGCTCCCGTTATATAGTTTTAAAAGAAAAGGGGGGGGAAAAAAACAAAAAAAAACTGTGATCCAAAGATGTCTTGCTGGGCGCATATGGTTTAATGGCCTTATCTATATATCTGAGCATTCAGTAAGATTACATAAAACAATAACACAAGAATGTTCTTTTTCCATTTTTGAGAAGCATACAGGAACACAGGTTACCTTTCTAGCGAGATGTTTGAAGTCTTCTGTATTACTGATACGGCCCAGCTTGCAGTCTGGCTTGCGGTACGGATTAAGGCATTGCACAATAAACTGTGACATCTGAAACGATAAGCAGGAGAAATTGAAATGGTAGACGAGTCGGACACACATGAGCTACCGCTATAATTATTTAGTAAAAAACCCAAGAGAATCTAAAACTCACCTCCTTGCGGAAGACTTCTTTGCTTTTTTTGGCCAGCTCACTGGACGTATCTGCCTCGGCGGTCTTTGTAGAGAACTGGAGGTCAAACAAAAAACAAACACATGAAATTATATACTGAGAATTCTGACAGTTTATTTGACGTATTACTCATATAAAAGTACATAATCTAGACATTGTTTAAACATTCTTTTCCAAAACATACTTGGGAGTCTAAATTCTACAACGAATAACATTAAACACTGCAACTCCCAGAGTCCCTTTAGGCAGCCGATATGACATGAATCAGACTTTATGTTGAATCAATGCCAAAACTGTCAATACTAATTGTCACAAAGAAACCCAAAGGCCAAACCAGTGCACATCAGAGGAAATGCTAACATACTGACAACAGACAATAAAACCCTTTGGTAACAAAATCTGTTAAAAGTTTAATAGTTAAGATATTTTGAAGTCTAAAACGAAAGGGCGATTGTTGAAAAGACAAAAGAGATTCTGCACAGTTCGACTTCCAAACGAGAAACCACATATAAATGAATACAGTTTCAACAGCTGGGTCTGATTAGCATCAAAGAGAGCCAGAGAAAACACCAGCAAAACCCTGAGAGAGAGAATGAGGCAGAGAAAGAAAGAAAGAAAGGCGGAGTGGGTGATGGGGGGAGGGAGGACAGAAGAGAACACAGATCAAGATGGTTATGACCTGTGAAATGACATGACTTTAAAACAATGTTTATTGTGACTTGCTGTTGACTTCATGTTTCAGTTTGGATTGGCCCGGTCAGACCTTTTATGTATTTGCATCATATGATGCGTCTTAAAAGCCGATGCCTTTTAAACACTGAGGCAAATTTAAATAGTCTAAGTGTTTCCCTCTGAACTTCAAATAGCTTTTCTCTATGTGGATGATCACCAGCTGTGAACCATTCCATCGTAGATGACTGAGCCTGGAACAACATCTTCAATTATCCAGGGAGGCTGGGACAGTCTCAGGCTTTACATGTGTGTACCAAAGTGAACTCTAGAATAGGGATTGTTAAAATTACCAGTCCTTTGATACTTATTCAACACTAAATCAATCAAAAACATATATATATTTTCACATTATTTGGTACTTAATATGATACCAACACTTTCTGAAAGGCTGCTTCAAATGCTCATACGTGTACATATGTTCATATGCGGCAAAGGAAACTTGTGCCTCACTGTATTTTGCCTTAAGCAAGGATGGTTAAATTCATGTCTTTGTCAAAATACCCGTCTTGGTAAAGTATTGATGTAAATACAGCTGGGTTTTGTAATAGGAAAGTAAACAGAAATGTGTCTATAACAGCAATATCCCCCTTAAAAAACCCATTACTAATCTAATTTATTTCTTTGTTTCTTAATACTGACTGTTTGTTTTCTTTATTTGGCTTTTTTATATGAATAAAATAAATATTAAAGGGATAGTTCACCCAAAAATGAAAATAAGCCTGTCTTTTACACATCTTCGAAGCATCCTAGGTGTAGGTGACTCTTCTTTCAGACGAATCCAGTCGGAGTTATATTAAACAATGTTTTTGATGTTCCAAGCCTTAGAATGAACCATACGGGTGTTATTACAAAAGAAAGTGAAAAATCCATCGTAAAACACGGCTCCAGGGGGGTGAATAAAGGCGTTTATAAGTTGTTAAATATGGATATTGTTATTACAACAATGCACGGGATTGCTACAGAAGGCCTTCATTCACCCCTCCGGAGCCGTGTGACCCACGTTTTACAATGGATTTTTAACTTCCTTTGGAATAACACCCGTATGGTCCATTCTAAGGCTTGGAAGATCAAAAACATTGTTTAATATAACTCCGACTGGATTCGTCTGAAAGAAGAAAGTCACCTACACCTAGGATGCTTTGAAGGTGAGTAAAAGAGGCTAATTTTAATTTTTGGGTGACCTATCCTTTTAAGAAGAGCATTCATTCCTCACATTAGTATTATTTAACACTGTAAACTTCAGGGGAAAAAAACATTAAAAACATTCAGTAATCCTTTTGTGTGACCTTTTTGTTACTGTACCTTTAAGATATTTATATTCAAATGATCTCTGTTCTTAAATGGATAGTTTACCCAAAAATTAACATTTTGTCATTAATTACCCTCATGTCATTCTAGACACAAATTAAGATATTTTTGATGAAATCTGAGAGATTTCTGACCCTGCACAGACAGCAATGCAACTACCACATTCAAGTCCCAGAAAGACAGTAAGGACATTGTTAAAATAGTCCATGTAACATCAGTGGT
>SCHK01439906.1:0-11526 GCA_004124795.1 Poropuntius huangchuchieni
TAAATAAATAAAATTTAAAACTAGGATTTGGATCACATTTTGACAAGTTTAAAGAAAGCAAATAAATGGAAAACAAAAATAAAATAAAGATAAAATAAGATAAATATAAAATAAATGTAAGATAAAATAAAATAAAGGGTAATATAATAAGGACTAGTACAGTGGCATATATTATTCAAAAACTAAAAGAAAGATCTTCAGGTGCTTTTTAAAAATGTGACTTTTGAGCTTGTCTAATTTTAATGAAATTTCAGTGACTTTTTTTTCTTTTACAGATTTTGGAAGATAATGGCTTATTGTGTAATTCTTTACATTGTATGGTGCAAGCAAACAATGATTTGGCTCACATTTGGAAGGACAGTCAAAAATGCATTAGTATTAGTTCATTTAGTACTTTACAAACCAGCAAACACCTTAAAATCAATCCTATGCTTACATGGCAACCATTTTAAATGAACAAAACAATATAGAAGGTAGACTCTCTTGGATCCATGAATCAATTTCTTAGCATCCACCAGTGATGAGAAGCAAGGACTTTGTATGAAACAGTATTAGTAAGACTTAAAATTCAGTTCATTATTTAAAATAATACCATCACGACTCCACACCACATCTGTGCTGGCATCCATTTGCAGGCACATGTTGACAGCCACAGCTTTTTTATCTTGTTCAACTGTCAGTTGTCTCGTGAAAACCTCAAGACAGGCCTTACCAGCTCTGCAAGACGAAGCAGGTCACACAAAAACCAGAAGCAAGTTTCAAGTAATCAAACAAAAGTACTGCATCTGCAATCTTCAAAATATGTGAGTGAAAAGTATTGTTGAATTATACTGCAGAAATAATCAAGATAATATTTTCAACCATATACCAAAAAAAAAAGAAAGAAAAAGTTTGAATAGCATTATAGGTGTTATTATTATTTTTTTGTGTACGTGTTACTTTTGAACATTATTTGATCATGCAATATGGTGACGAGCTCTCTGAACTCTCAACTTCTCTTTATCTTCTCCCTAGCTGTAAATTTGTATGGTTCAGTGTCATAAAATATGGAGCTGCAATAAATCTCTTAGTAACCACCAGTGCAAATTTCAGCAGCCACTAAATGTCCTTCCTGTTTCTTTGCTCCTCCCTTTATTAATTCACCCTTCATCATAGTCTACAGTACACAGACTATCACCACTGATATCGCCCTACCTTACTCCAAATGTCAATACTTGTGTAATATAATAACTTCTGATTCCAAATATTAACCTATTATACTTGTATTTATAATTTGGGTCATTTTAGCACTATTTAAGCTTGCATACAATATTTTAGATTTTCAAGCAATTTAAAATGTCTTTTTCTTTTTTTGTAAACACATGGAAAATGTTAAACATGTTTGTGAAACCTATTTATTTGCTTAGCAATACTGCCACCCTGAGACGAAACTGTGACGCCCTACAATAAAACCTAAACTAGCCTCAACACTGGAAAAGTGAAATGGACATTAAAAGTATAGTGGGGAAATGTCTTTATTCTTCTTATTATTATTTTAATTTAAGGTTTTATATTGTGTTCCTATTGATGGTAAAACTAGGTTATAAAAGATTTCAGAGCATTCATTCTACTTTAAAAACGTCTAAGTTGAACAGTGTGACTAAACCGACTTTCATTAATCAATCACTGTTTTGTATTTATGTTAGTTCTCATTTCTGTCTGTTTGTTCAACTAATGTGTGCGCATGTGACGTCACAACGCCTTTGAAAGAGACTCGTGGACGTTGCGCGCGCGGGTGAAATAGACCTCAAAATAAACATATCATATTTGAAAGAATTCAGTCTCATTTATATTCCACATTACATGTATATAAGGTACAGCATATTATAAATATAATAATAAAACTGTCCTGCTACTTAAAAACATCCAGTATGGAAAACCAACGGCGCTTTTTTTTAGTCAAAGGCGGGTTATCTGTGTCTCAAGTTAAATTAAAAACTAAAAAAAAAAAAAATCTCACTGATCGAGTCACGTCTCACAGTGCCATAAAACGCTATTGACGGCCTATTTGAGTCGCGCCCTGTGTGCAAACACAACGACAGGGTTATGACTCCAACAACGCCCACAAGGAGGAAGTACACTGAGCAAGTCGATAGTTTACGTGACGAGTTAGCTTTTAGTATTAGTGTATTTTTATTATTTTTTTATTTTAGAAAATAATACTCGAAATGAGTTTTTGTGTGACACAAACCCAGCATGTCCATCGTTTTGCCGCTCTTGCGCTCGGCACGCGCAACAGGTGCATGGATCTGCAGTGACTGCGTCATGAATTATTCATGAGATGCTTAATGAGCAGCTGGGTATGAACTCTGCTCAGGCTCGAAGTCGAAAGTCAGTAGTTGTAGTCCACAAGCGCTGGAGAAAATCAGTGGGGGTCCCACCTGCGTGCCTACCGTCCTCTATCGTCTTGTGGACACCCCTAAATGAAAAATAAAATGTCACCTTCGGTATCCCCTCGCTTTTTTTCCGAAAAGGAGGTAGCCAAACATTGCACCAAGGAATCATGCTGGGTGTTGTTAGGGACGCGCGTCTACGATGTGACGGGGTTCCTTCGGATGCACCCGGGCGGAGAGGCGCTCATCCTCCGCCGCTCTGGCAGGGACATCAGTCGGGAGATCGAAGGACCCCCACATCGGCACTCGGAGAACGCCCGGCGGTGGATGGAGCAGTACTACATCGGTGAACTCGACAGAGACAGCACAGATAAAGATACGGAGGTGAGTCCCGAAATAGCAACAGAAAGTCACTCAAATAGTCACACGCACTATTTTGAGGAAGTTTTACTATAAGAGAAGTCATACCTTAAGATGTCAATCTTTGGTTCAGGAACTAAACGTAACACAAACAGAGCCAGAAAGGTATTTAAGAAGGAAGTTTGATGCATAAAGATTCTTAATAGTCATGATAGATTAGAATTGATTTAAATTTTCAACTGAGTCGGATCTTTTTTTAATAAATCTGTGGAGTTCGTTCACGATTCGAAGTGAATCGGTCCAAGCGGTTCTTCACACACACCGACTCACTGAATCGAGAAATAAAACATACTGTAAATATGTTAACGACTTAAGTGCATGCTCAATTTGTCGTTTATTAGCCTATTAAAACACCAAAAACGCTTTGCCGTGCCTTTGTGACAGAAATTTATTTTAGTAGGCTATTAAGCAGTAAATGTAGGAATTATGTTGACTGAACAAAGCAAACTGGGACTCAAAAAAATATTATTACAACATATTAAAGAAAAACCAAATAGAAGCAATATATGCCACAAACTTTTTTTTGTATCCATGTTTAAGAACAAATCACATGCCACACTGTTATGTCACACATGATGACGCAAATTTTTTATTTTTAAAAAGAAATTCGGTTTTATGAACTTTTTTTTTTTTACTAGTGATTTTTTTTTTTTTTTTTTTATCAAAGTAATATTTAAAAACCCTTCGATAAGAAACGCCTAGTTTATTATCGTGATATTTGTGCTTCGTGTCAGCAGGTAGAAATTCCACTGAGGGCTCTTATTAGATAAACAAGCATTCTGTGCTTGCCTCTCCTCTGTCACTCCCCAAGGAACAAGCAGGGGGAAAGACCAGGTATCTCAGCTTCCAGTTCCAGCTTTATTTTCAGTGTATTGTTGGTTTTATACATATCTAGTCATGTAAACAAAACTGTTAGATATTGACAGGATTTTATTGCCATTATACCTGTAATAAACATCTTGATATGAGGCATGTACTGGCTACAAGCTCAAAGTGCAGAAGAAGGGTGGATATTTCAGAATGTAGAAGGTGTAAATGAGTGTGTGTGTGTGTGTGTGTGTGTGTGTGTGGGACAATCAAACCGGTCTGTCTTGTCTAAGCAGTGGCATAAACTCCAGCATGACCCACAACAAAATAGCTAGGCAGGAAAGTTTCCACGCCACTTCAGGTTTCACAGAGTACTGTCAGCATTCACATGAAAGGGTTCAAATGAAATATCATTGCAATTAATGGTCACTTCACAATTTCATATTCGTTTCTGAATGAAATGAAGCTTCACTCATTTGCTGGTATCTTGTACCATTTCAGCTATGCGTGTGTATAAAATAAGGGAGCATAAGTTGCATTGTTCATTGTCTTGAGTTGTGATTGGTTAGAAATTAGCATGCATTCAAATTTCTAGACAACCTGACTCCAAGACAATAATTTTACCAAACATTTCAAAGTAATTGCTTCAGTTAATATCAGGTTATTCGTAATAAATTCACTGTATACATTATTTAGTTTCACCTTTTTATAGCAGATTATTAAGAAGGTGCATGTTTATTCGACTAATTATAGTACAACTTTTCAGGTTTTCTGCACTAAAAAACTTGTATATATATCAAGGGATTTTAAAACAGTGTTTTCCAATTGATTAATTTAAATGAATTACATTAAAATGAATGTAATTTAAAATGTAATGACTTTTTTTTGCAATTAATCTCTAAGTCATTTTTAAAATCCTTATGTAGTAATCACTTACGACCAGAGAAGTCATGCAAATTAATTTGTCAAAAAGTGTGGGAACTCTGACCTAGAATTCCCACACATTTCTGAACCAAAGGCTTTTAAGGACAGATTACATCATTAATTATTTCTAAACCCTCATTGCTGTAATCATTTAGCATGTTTGTTGTAAAGCAGGAGTGTATTTGTATGTGATATAGTGAATGAGGGTGTATTTTTGGGATTGCGTGGATTTGAGTGCTTCAGACACATTGCAAATTGTGGCCTATATTTGATGCTGAGTTTAACTTTGAGGCTTTGAGTCACCTGTCCTGAATGTTAAAGTCATTTCTCATCAGTTTGCAATGTAAATACTCCCCACCACTCAACACAAGGGTTTGGCCTAAGCCATTGCTAATCTATATTTCTACATAGTTTCACAAGCACGTTTTAACACCCTCAGGTGATAAATACTACTGTAGTACAAGGTATTTAATTTTTTATAGTGATTTCAAAATCAATGAAGTTAGAGGTAATTATTTAGTTACTAGTGGTTAAGTATTTTTTTTTTTTTTTTAAGTTTTATCTTTAATTCAGTGCAAAATAGCAGCTACATTTCTCTCAAAGATTGAAAGTGTTTTTGTTTCATGGNATTTATTTTTTTTTAAGTTTTATCTTTAATTCAGTGCAAAATAGCAACTACATTTCTCTCAAAGATTGAAAGTGTTTTTGTTTCATGGGATTATCTATCTAGGCGATTTGCATATTTTTATTTATTTATTTTTTTTATTTTTTATTTTTTTTTAAGATCTTTGATATCTGATATCAGAGTATGGCATACAAATTTAAATGTAAAATTCCTGTTAGTTATTGAGTAACCAATGGAAAAATATCAAAAACAGAAGCAAGGAATTTTTAATCTTTAGATCTTTGTTAATCTTTGTTCATTTTAAGAAAAATAGTTTTAACAGAACAACTGTTTTCAGCATTAATAATGATCAGAAACGGAAATGTTTCTTGAGCAGCAAATCAGTATATTTTAGAATGATTTCTGAAGGATTATGTGAAGGTTTTCATGATCATTATAAATGTTGAAGATTTATCAAAAAGAAGACAGCCCTAAACCAGCTCGATCTTCAAAAGTTCAGTAAAATTTTATCATGCTTATCATTTTTTTTATTGTTTCTTTTTTTATTGTTTCTTTTTTTATGACACACTCATTTTCAAAACCAGCTCCTCCTTGAGATCTTGAGCCCATTGATTGCTGTTTGTTCCCACTGAGAAACAACAGTGACTCATGATATTAGTCACATACTCCTATTTAATTCTGAAAATCTGGCTAGACCTGCTATAAACTTTGAAAACTTGAAAGTATTCATAGTATTAATGCATATGACATTGCAAGGACAAACTCAAAAGGCCTTAGTCAGGCTGCAAAACAAACATCCAAGAAATCTGGGGGGACGTTGGTCTCTTTTTCTAATTGATTGCTTGAGAAACCAGCTGGACCTGTTGACTAGGTGCGGGGGCTGTAGTCCATTTGCCCATATCTAGTGAGGGTATGACAAGGCGATGACCTGTTATGGGCGTGCTGCCAGTGATGTAATGACAAAATGGTATCGGCGATTCCACTTTTTGAACAAGCATGAATTTGAATGAGGAGAACGAGATAAATGGATGAGTGAAGTGATACGTGAATGTCTAGGTAAATAGCTGTAATGGTTTTGGATATATTGATCGTCCTTTATGAAACAACTAGTTACCCTGTAACTAGAATGGTAAGATCGTAATGATCACTATTGTAAAGCAAGGCATCACTTCAGTTCATAACTCTGTACAGAGGTGAAAGGACAAAGGCTTTTTTGGCACTTTTTATTTACATCACTCAGACGCAACACGTAGTGGTGTCAGCTCACGTAGCGCCCACATTCCCACTCCCAAATGCTCTGACACATGCACATTTGAATTTATGGCTTAAGGTTGGATTATTGGCTTTATTTTAAGCTTTAGGTTTATTTACTATTCCATTTACAGAGATATTACGCTGTATAGGACTAAAAAACTATTTTTTACTAGTCCAGATTCTTCATTCTGAACTAAAATTTACTCATCTTGGATTTCTTCATATTGTGCTATTACTTATTTGTGGATAGTAGATTGTAGATAGTAATTTTTCATCAAAATGATTTGCTTTTAGGGATTTGCTGATACAGATTAGGCCATAATTCTACTCATGTTATGGCAGATAACTGATAAATTACTGATATTTTAAAATTATACTATTTTGTCTAAATAAATTACAATTGAAATGCTAAATTCAATTATTATAAATTCTAAACAAATTTTAGGCACAACATTATAATGTACAGTATGAAAAAGTGCATATTCATTTTGAGATTAGCGAAAGATAACATTTATTAACAGTTTACTGTTAGTTTTTAAGACTAAATTAGTGTTAGAGAATTGAAAAGGTTACAAAATTTGCATGCTTTATTAATTTAATTTTTTTTTTTTTTACAATTATTCAAAATAATAAATATGATACAGTATAAAATGTATCTAATATTGGCTTATGTTTATGTCACTAAGGCTTCAACCAACTACTTGCTGTATTTTCCAGCTAGTTTTCCTTTGTGATTGACTGCAGACTCTAGTCTGAAATTGTTCCATTTAATATGTTTTACTCAAAAATATGTCTCAATACAAAAGTAAATTGGCTTGATATAATAGAAATCACATTTTAGGCGGTTCTAGTCCATCCGAAACCTTTGGTGAACATCTCACCAAGTCAGAGTGAACTGGTTTAGTTGCCTGTTAATTTTTGAGAAGAACGCACAAGGCAGAGGCATGAATTTCTGGAATGCTTCCTTTCTGAGGATATGAATCTCATTTCTCCTTCAATAGCCTTTTTGTTTTCCATGGCTTCAGCCACAAAGCAGCATGCCAACCTTCACCAAGGGCCGTCTTGGTTGTGAATGCTCAATACAGTGAAATTCACTGAAATTCCTCTCCTAATATTATCTCATTGTTGTGACAGAACCTCCTATTGGATCAGTGCAGTTCATGCTGTATTCCAAGTATGCCTATAACCACAAGACTGTAGGATGAACAGGTATCCTCTGGTGTGAGAAGTGTTTGCTGCCGGCTGCTATGCCGACAGGGATGGCCTCAGTGCTTAGTTGCTCTAGTGTCATCAAATCTATTCGCCTTATAACCCTCCATTCTCTTTCCCCAAGGGGACTGTGTCAGACTGGCGAATTACACCTTGGGAACCCAAGGCATTTGGGAGCCGAAGGTCCAATTGCAGGAGGTGCTTAGAAGTTCTCACTGATAGATAATAACGTTGGTCACTGATAGATTATAAGCAGATGGTTCGGTCACAATCGGTCCCTAAGGTAACTAAGGGTTGCTTGCTCATTAACTGCATTAAACTACCAGACGGTCCCCAGGAGAGGAGCATGCTGGGTACAAGACTCATAATCCTGGCGTCACCAGGAGACACTTGTTTCCACGGCTCCGGGTGGAACCCTGGGACCCGGAAGAGCTCAATATGGCGTTTTAGGTTGGTTTTAAATGCCTTTCCGAAGACCAACAAACTCTTTAAACTCTCAAGTTGAGGTACAGTAAAAGAGGGGAATCAGTTCTAAAATGTACTCAGAAAAGAACTCTTACATGGTTACTTGACTGTGTCAAAGTTCACACTGACACTCCCATGAGGCGCACACATGGTTGGTTTCGTCTCGATTAATTTAACTGCTTATAATACAATGCATAGAGAATCATTGTGCCAACTGAATAAGTGCGATTCATATAAACCCTGTCTGAATTGTGGCTTTGCAAAGAAGGGTGTATTGTTTCAAATCTGACACCGTAGAAGTTCAGCAGAGCTAGGTTTTCTGGAAAATTTTGTTGTTGTATGTACAGTAACATTGAAATATTTTAAGCATGTAAATCACCTGTATCTTCATTCATATGATTTGAACTCCATTACTTCTGCTAGATCTCAAAGCTTGAAATCCAAACTATGCGTTATAAAGGTTCTTAGAGATACTAGCCAAGACAAGTTTGACCATAGAAGGTTAAATTTGGAACAATCAGGTGGTGTCATTCTTAGAACTCAAAGAATCTTTTGTAGGATCTCATTATGACTTTGGTGCTTTTGTAACTTTGGTATTTGAAGGGTGTTTGCCTTCAATGTGCTGGTGAAGTTTCTAACAGGTTGAGCCAGTAAAGAAAAACCGGGATTGTTCAGCTTGTCAAAGTCTTCAAAAGAGATACAAATGAGGAATGACACATCAAAGTTGGAAAACTGTGTTCAATGTCATTGATTCTGTAGGATGCGCGTTACCCCCGTCCCCTATCTTTTCAAACGCATTTGCTTCTCCCTTTATGATATAACTATTGAGTTTATAGATTTCTTATCTCATAAGATACCTGCATTATACAGTTGTTCGCTGTAGAGAACATGAAGCTGAGATGTTCCTCTTTAATGGAGAAGGTGACCCTTGTTTGCTTGATTGGGGAATATTTGGTTAGGTTTAGTATTAAACTTTAAACTACAGGCATGCCACTTTACCACATTTACAGTAGTCATTTGTATCAAAATTTCAAAATTGTTGATACTGATATCATAGCAAAAGCGAATGAACACATTTATGTATTATCAATATTGATGTAATATTAACAGACTGAATTAGAACAATGGCCTTTTAGTTAGTATTTCTTGAGTTAAATGATTTGAAAGATTTTCAAAGTAGTTGTTATTTTTATTTTCCGGTTTCTAAGGACTACCAATATTGTAGAAAATGGTGGTATTGTTACACTTTTTTTTTTTTTTTAACAGTTGACTTTCACAGCATTATCANAGTGGTATTGTTACACTTTTTTTTTTTTTTTTAACAGTTGACTTTCACAGCATTATCACACAAATGATCTCAAAATGGAAAAAAAGTGCCCAGTGTGCAGACATAGGTGAAATGATAGTGAGTTTTGAATGTGTGAACTTCAGACGTGCTAATCCTGTTGCAAGGATTTCTAATCTTCTTGATGATGCTCTTCCTGGATTGAAGGTCTTGACATGTGAGAAGGCTCTTGATCGATGAACTCTGTACGATAGGACGTTCATGTGTGCAGACCTGCAAATTATGAAACCTTTGGACCCTTGTTTGAAGGGAGGAACCTGAAAAGTGTTATTGCATGAAGATTTATGGTCTTTTACAAGCGAACAGCCTTCACGTTTACCCTTTTCATTTGTATTTTTTTTTTACCCTTTGCACTATGCAAATACAAGTACTTTTACTGGTTTAATGAATATTTTTGACTATCGTGATTTAAAAGTCGTGTTTATTCTGTCATAATTAGATGAGAATTTACTGTTTTCAAGACGGGTCAGGTGAATAGTCACAACAACCTTTGCCCGACTATATCCTAATCTTTCTCATATCTGCCACCCCCAAGATAATGAAGCTGGTCATTGATGTTTGGCTTGGTGGTTTAGAAAAGGAATGAAGGAAAAGAAAAGAAAAAAAAAAGAGCGAGAAAATGCTTGGGAGGACTCTCAGTATCTGGCCCAGCAGGTTCCACCAGTTCTCTGGGTGATGCAGCTTACCAACCAACAACATCCCTGTTTATGGTGAGAGTGGATGGCTCTTAACTCCGCCTACCACTTTAAATTCCAGTTCGAATGGTCTGGGATCAGTTTCGGCTTTGGACTAGTGTCTTCTATGAGCAAAGAAAAGCGGTTAAAAAGCTGATCCTGAACCAGCTGTGGAACGAAGATTGAGAGGAAAGCACAAAGAAAGAGGCATTGATTTGAATGCAAAGCCTACAGACAACTCAGCATTCAAAACTTTAAAGGATTATTCTGAGTTCAGTACATGTTAAGCTCAGTTAACAGCATAATGTGACATAATGTTGTTAATTATCACAGAAATTAATTTCCATTTGTCTCTCGTTTTCTTTAAAGCAGAAATTTGGGGCCAATTTACAATGGGACCAATATGTAAAAGTTGAATTTTTTTTTTGTAAAAGACAGTTATAATAGTATAGCCAGAAGATGGCTTTAGTTCAAATAATGCACAAGTTTTAACAGAAGAATTAATGTAAGTGATTTTAAACAAAATTTCCACAAACTGGCCCTATTCACTTCCATTGCAAGTACCTCACTGAAACCATTTTTTTTAATGAACATGAGGGACAAGTCTAAATTATTATTTTTTTTCAACATTATGTCTGATAATGTCCAACTGTGACACACAACAACCAAGCCTGTTCTTTTACATGTATGGTGTATAATGGTGGTTCATAATCTTAGAACAGTGATGCATTCAGCAACCCTTCCCTCACTGCATTTGCGTTAACATGTACTTTTGTTTAGTCATTTACATATGTTAAACAAGAAGCCGGCCTTTTCTACTTATATCACAAGCCCTTCCCATGTTTGCCCACCTCGTCAATCGCTTCCATCAACCGTGTTTGACATAAAAACTAAACGTCTTGGATGGAGAATAAGAGAATCTTTCTACAACTTTTAGAAAGAAAACCGGTGTGTTTAGAGAGATATGTGAATCTGGAAATTGGATAGGTTGACAAGGGACTTCTGCCTGCGAATTTACATAAGTGTTGCTCTGAATAACACAAGCCAAATGTTTTACATCTGCCCCAAATCAGTGCCACTTCACATGGCTGATGTTTTCGACAGCTTGGAGTAGTCCATCAGTTTCTGCCTCTTATCAGGATCAGTCCGTCCAACTGTGTATCCTGGCACCGATTGGATAATGGTTAATTATTGACTTGGAAGAACCCTCATGGGTCATGTCCTAACCACTGTTGAAACGGGTGAGGTAATGCGGCATAGCTTTTTTAAGCTAGCATCATTTTTTATTCATAAAGAACCACTGATTTTTATCACTCACTTTGGACAAACTTGTAGAATGATGCCTGATAAGGTTGCATCAAGATTCCTCAAGGATCCAGTTTGACCTGAGATTAATTAATTTTTTTTTTTTTTTTTTTTTTTTTTTTTTTT
>SCHK01439911.1:0-10436 GCA_004124795.1 Poropuntius huangchuchieni
TAATAATATTTCACAATATTACTGTTTTTACTGTTTTGTGGATCAAATAAATGCAGTTTTGCTGAGCAGAAGGGACTTCTTTTAATAAACATTTAAAAAATCGTACTAACTCCAAAATTCTTTTTCTTTTAAATGACCCATTAAATGATAATATTGTAACATTTGCTTCAGCTCATAGCATAAAAAATGAAGGAAATTTTTATCTATAGTTCATCAGGTTGACTTCTTAAGTAAACATGATGGGAATATCCCTGATATTCAAGTTTGACAAACTGCAAAGACACACCACTTGCAAATTTGCAGTGAGTGTTTTGAATCATGATTATTTAGGGAATCACCTCAAGCAGAATCCTGACCAGAAGGAGCAGTTTAACTACATTTTTACCGCTTCGTTTCCTTAATGTATAAATCAACGCTTTCCTCATCACACTAAATAACATACATTATTGTTTTGTTGAAATGTCTGCCCGAGGCTGTGCCTGAGAACTCCACACCTAAACCAAAAGTTTTCAATGGCACGCGTTTCTTCAGAAATCATTCTAATATGCTGATTTGCTGTTCAAGAAACATTTCTTCTTATTATCAATGTTGAAAACAGTTGTGTTGCTTAATATTTCTGCTTAAATATTTTTACAATTATTCTTAATTTATTTCAGGATTATTAGATGAATAGAAAGTTCAAAAGAACAGCGTTTATTTTAAAAATCTTTATGTCTTTACTGTCACGTTTGTTCAATTTAATGCATATACAGTATATATATATATATATATATTTTTTTTTTAGAAATGAGACAGTACATCTGCCATATTGGAGTGTTGGACTACTGAATACCATTATATTCTCTCTTTTGATCATTAATATGTCAGAATGCCATCCTGGTGCGACTGAATCTCAACCGCAGTCTGCAGCTGTGTGGGAATGAAACATCTGTCCCTGACTGCTGCCTGGAGCTGCTGTGTCTGCAGGAGACTCTCCTCGTGTCTGCGTGTGTGGATGAAACTCCCAAAGCCTCACTCATTATACAGACCCAGATTTATGCCCAGATCGTCCCCAACAAACCCCCGTCTGGTTAGTGTCTGTTTTCATGTAACTGAACATGAAGTGCTGCAGTAGATCCTAGTGGTTTTTGCTACTGTGGTACCACCATTGTTGTTGAAATATTTACAGTATTATTGGAGTACCATGAAATACCCTTGTTCATGAGAATTCCTGTCGCTCAAACGTTCACATTTACATTAATTTAGCAGAAGTAAACTTACAAATGAGGAACATTACGAGCAGTAGAGCACTTCTTTACTAACAGCAAGGACATGGGTTCAGTTTCCAGTGAACGCATGAACTGGTCATATATTATCCTTGAATGCAATGTTATTCACTTTTAAACCATCATTTATACCATGGTACTGCTATACTATGTCATAGAATAATCATTGTACTTTAATGCTTATATACGCTATATAATAATGTCTTTTGTGTGTGTTTTATTTATTTGCAGAAAATAAAACAGTCATTCCCAACCAAGTGTTTGAGCCTCTCGGCCGCTGCCCATGTGATGTTTCCCCAGGCGAGTGTGACATACGCTGCTGTTGTGACCAGGTAATAATTAAAGCATAGACAGATGAATATCTGTTTCTAAAAGCACTGAAATTACCTAAAGTGATTATGCAGAAGTTAAACAAAAATTAAATGAATTTAGACACATAGTTTAGACGCATATAGTGCATGCACTTAATCACTTTTCCTGTGGCTGTGTTCTAATGACAGTAAAGGAGTGCAATAGGTACACAATAATACATCTTTAAACTAAACTGCACATCTCATGTTATGAGAAAATATGAATATTGTTTATTATTATTATTGTTTTTTATATTGTATTTATATACAGAGAGTATGTTATTGGTGTTTGTGTTTTTGTTTTGTTTTTTCTCTCCCTCTTTCTCTCCTCCTGCGTGTCTGCGCCTAATAGGCTGATGGTGATCACCTGCGCTCGTCCATCTGTGTGCGCCTTGATTGGCGTGTGTTTGCTGACTTCTAATATAAATGTCTGAGAGAGTATGGAGATGGGGGAGAGACATTGTGGCGTTTTGAGGTTCCGCTCTTCAAGCCCACAAGCGCTTATTGCGCTTGGTGCGCTCTGTGATGAGCTGTTATTCTGTTTTTTTTGTTATCATTAGTTAAGATCTTCTTTTGGGTAATGTAGGGTGGGGGATACCCATTCGTTTTCTCCTGTTTCCTAATTAGTTAGGGAGGGAGGGAAGTTATATGTCATTTTGTTTATTTTATTTTGTGTATAGGTAAGTTAAGGGTTATTATCTCTTTAGTTAGAGGATCGTTTTGGATTTTCTTTTGATTTGGGTCCTCCTCCCGAGGTAATATTTCTTTGTTTGTAACTAAATATCATTTTATGATTATTTTCTCTTTTGAAACCCCAGCCATTTAAACTAACATCCAGGTTTCTTTGTGATTTTTGGGCCTGAAGAGCTGGAAATCCTCAAAGTCTCTCCACTGTTTTATTGTTCGTCGTTCCCATGTACTCCTAGCTTGAGAGGGGAAGATGTAACAAGTGAGAACAATGATCAATGATGCGCACTTATGGTGGACGCTGCTGGAATCGGTGGTTGAACGGTCCATTGTCAGGTTTGAAAATGTCCAATGATAATAGCTTATTGTACAACCGCAGCTGCACGGAGGTTGATGTCATGTGTAGGCATCTTCACAACAATATGAGAAACACCACTGTTTTTGAAGTACACAACTTAAAGAAATCATTAAGATTTATATGTTTCCTTTTTAAAAGGTCAGACAATTGTGTTTACACTGGCCTATCTGTTTTCACTAAAAATAGCTAAAAGATGTGCACCTTATCAGCTAAACTGCGTAACATTTTATTTGATTTTAATTGTTTAAAAGAATATATATATCAGTGTAAAACACTGAGATCAGCTCTGTTTTAAATTATTTATCTGACAAATATTTTAAACGGTTTTGTTTTTAGGGATGTTTTGATATACAGTATTTATTCTAAAACATAACAAGGACATTGGATGATTTTTAGCAATAATTTAGGCTAATGTATATAGCACAAATGGCATTTATAGTCCGTATCTCATATTTCCTTAATGCCTTTTATCTTCGATGGTATTAAACATGGTGTCACAAGGATGGAAATATGCATGGGAATGATATGCACATGAGGTTATGCATCTTATGCATTAAGCTCCATATATGATGATTTCGGGGAGAAGACGGGGTGGAGATACACGTGTGCACAATCTTCCCCTGACTTCGATTTATAAAGGGATTTTTGCGCAGGTTCTGGCATGTGCATGTTTTTTTTAAATCTGAAAACTTTTGTGTGTACGTACACTTTTAGGATGAAATCTACGGGGAATTTTATAAATAAGGCCCCTGGTTTATAAACTTTTACTGCATAGTTTAATAATTTCATCAAAAAAAAGTTACTTGCAGTGTCACAATTAATTCCAGCCCTCATTAGAATAATATCCAAAAAATATTCTTTTCCATTTTATGTGCGCTTTTTTATCAAAAAAGTCATGCTGTTCATGGAAATCTATGTTTCATTAAGATGATCTGAGCAAAATATTAACAAAGGGGAAGTCTAAGGTTATCTATCAGTGTTGTTTTTCTTTTGTTTCAGGACTGTACTCAAGAAGTTCTGGGGTTGTTTGCGACTCAGTGTCTTCCTGGACCTTTCGGGGGAAGTTTCAGTCCTGTTCCAGAGTATCAGTGCTCAGCTCAGTCTTCTGGAAATGACCCCGATTGGTTCCCCTTCCTCTGTGTCACCTCCCCCTCAAACAACAACCCCTTTCTGGGACTTTTCTACAATGGTGGGACAGTGTAAGAAGAGGAAGTTTTTTTGGTGCCTTTTGTTTTGTTTATGTATTATTACACTTATACACTTATAATTCATGTATTATTACACGTCAAATGTACAAAAGGTTTGGGTTGGTAAGAAAGAAGTTTTTCTGCTCACCAAGGCTTTCTTTTTTTCTTTTTTATGAAAATACATTGATATTGTGAAATATTATTAATATTTGAAATAATGCTTTTCTGTTTTATTATATTTGAAAATTGACATTTATGAGGGCAAAGCTGAATTTTCAGCAGCTATTACTCCAGTCTTCAGTGCCACATGATCCTTCAGAAATCATCCTAATATGCTCAACAAACATTTCATGTGATTCATCAGGATTCTTTAATAAACAGAAAGTTTAAAAGAACTATATAATGCACTCTTGCTAAATAAAAGTACTAATTTCTGAAAAACAACAACTGTTTTTACAGCTCTCCAAAGCCTAGTCCATCATTTCAAGCCCTGCAGATGACAGCTCCTGTACCTCCCATTAACTACCACCAGGGGGATCCAATATTCACTAAGGATGACCAATACTTCACCATCCCACAGGTTAGATACAGTAACATTGCTAGTGCATGTATCAGTTTATATGAGTGTGGCGCTTTCATGCATTTGATATGAATATTAATCCCAGTTGTGTTGTGAGCAGAACTCTGGACTGGGCCAGTGTGTGGAAAATGCTCCAGTGGCATTTTTAGAAAACTTTGAGTCTCATTGCGTGAGGAGGCTGGAGTCCTGTCCACCACCTTCTGATGACCTGAGAGTGGATATTAAAGATGGATGGGGAGGTAGAGGTACAGTATACTGGTTTTATTTCCTATCCTCCTTTTATTATCATAACCAAACACAAGAACATCAACCACAGATAACAACATGTTACCTTATACCATTAATACCAACCGTTCTTATCGGGCCTGTAACAACTCAATGTTCAAATGTATTTACAAAGGTTTTCATAATCAAAAAAAGTGTCCACGGTATATATGATGATAAATTCTGAAGAGAAAAAAAATCTAATATCACTCTATGGAATTTATCAGTGTTTTAAAATGCAACATTACACTTTCAAGGAATAGTGTGGTTATAGTCTACCCTCAATGATATGCTGTAGATATGTAAATATAGCTTGAGACTATTGATTGTATTGTCTTTCTGTGCATGTATGCAAATATGCATATGTGTGACTGTTCATATGTTTGCATATGTTCCAGGTATCGTCACAATCATTGTTGTGGATGAAATAGCCGATGATCTCAGATTATTTCTGTCAAATTCTCTTGAGCCCATATCTGGTCAGTTGCATGAAGTATATTAAATATTACATTTAAATATTTTGATTGTTAATATAGTGTAAAATATCAATAATTTACACTAGTTTTCAGAGGTTTAGGTCTATAAGTTTTTTTTTTTTTTTAAGAAATTAATACTTTTATGGAAGTAAAAAAAAAAAAAGTGTATATATATATATATATATATATATATATATATAAAACAATATAGCACAGCTGTTTCCAATATTTTCAATGATGTTTCTTGAGCAGCAAATCAGCATATTTAGAATGAATTCTGAAGGATCATGTGACACAGAAGACTGAGTAATGATGCTGAATATTCAGCCTTGCAGCACATGGATAAATTATACTTTAAAATATATTTAAATAGAAAACAGTTATTTTAAATTGTAATAATATTTTCACAGTATTTTTGTGTTTACTCTGTGATTAAATAAATGCAGTCTCGGTGATCTTTAAAAGATCCTAAACTTTTAGTGTACATAGCAAACAATAATACAGAAAATATTACCGTCGTTTCTCTTTAAGTAACATTGTTGTCAAAATTGACATGAAGTGTAAACCTGGAAAAATATTCATTGTGTAATTTTTATTTTTTATTTTTTTTAAGTGCCACAACAGTGTGATGTTGTTGTGGCCTTGAGTTACACTCTTTACTGGACAGAGAACGGCCTCACTGCCATTACTGTGACACGGACCACTGCGAACATCACTGTACCTGGTGAGTCTCACAATATGACACACCTCTTCACTGCACCTGTTTTCTTATGCACTCCCCATCATTTTTCTCTTTTTCTCTTTTGTCTCCCGTCTAGTATCTTTGACCAGAAGATACTCTGCAGTGTTTGTGAATGCAAATGAAACATCTCAGTCGAATTCAGGTTAAAGGAACTCCCGTGATTCATCAGTTTGAGATGCTCAGGAACATTATATTAGGTCAGAAAATGATTTTATTTTTCCCCTGATGTTTGTACAGGTTACCAGGTGAAGATGCCAGTCATCGGTGGTATTTTAGACTATGATACAGAAGTTATACAGAGGGCCCAGATCAATCTCTGGCAACCAGGTAGTGTAGCATATGCATATTCATCAAACGATTACCAAAATAAAATAAAAAACTAGATTAGTTTGATCCTGTGCTTTGTCCTCTCCAGGTGGAGATAGCCTGTGCTCCTCTGCTGAACTGAGACCGGCTCTGTTTGGGATCAACTCCACATCAGGCTGCATGATTCCTGTGAGTTTGCTGAATATGATGCAGTGCAGTGAGTTGAGGTGAGTAACACTGCTGAGGGGTTTTGAGCACAATGCAATAGATTCCTGTAGAACAGTTTCATCTGAAAAGGTTTCTTTTGCGTGTGGTTACACAGAGAAACAGTGCGTGACGTCCTTGCTGGATTAGTGCCTGCTACACTCGTCTCCACAACAGGAAAACCAAACTTATTCAACCTATCAGACTGGGTCAACATTACTAGTGAGCACTACATCATACAATTATCTGTAATATGTATATCAAACTGTTTTAGAGTCTATTTATACTTTGTCTTATAAAATGTGTAGTTGCAGATTTACATTTTGATCAGGTTGTCTACAACACCGGTCGAATGTTTGGAATAGTTTTTTAAAAAGCATTTTCATTTACATGCACACCAAATCTGCATTTATTTAATCAAAATACGTATTGTATTGTAAAATAATAACTAATAATTAGTATTGTGAAGTATTTTTGCAATTTAAAATAACTTTTTTATTTTCATATGAATTTGAAGCATAATTTATTCCTGTGATTTCAAAGATTAATATTTTGTATCATTACTCCAGTCTTCAGTGTCACATTATCTTTCAGAAATCATTCTAATATGCTGATTTGGTGTTCATTTGTTACAAGTTATTATAGGTGTTCAGTTATTATTTATTATTATCAGTGTAGAAAACTTTTTGCAGCTTAGTATTTTTGTGGAAACTGTGATGTATTTTTTTTCAGGAGAAATAAACATTTCAGAAGAAAAACATTTATTTTATTTGTAAATATCTTTACTCTCATTTTTGACCAATTTAAAGTGTTTTTGCTGTATGAAAGTATTCATTTCTTAGGAAAAAAAAAATCTTACCCCAAACTTTTGAATAGTAGTGTTTCGTGGTTTCCACAAAAATAAAGCATCAAAATATTTTTGAACATTGATGATAATAATAGGAAATGTTTCTTGCACAGCAAATTAGCAATTAAAATTATTATGATTACACTGAAGACTAGAGTAACGATGCTGAAAATTCATCATAAATGAAATAAATTAAATTTTAATACAACATGTTCCAATAGAAAACATTTTAAATTGCAAGAATTTCACAGTATTACTTTTTTACTGTATTTTTGATCAAAATAAATGCAGCTTTGATGAGCAGAAGAGACTTAAAAACATAAAAAAATCCACCTGAAAAGCTGACTACTGCTTTAAGTGATTGAATAAAAATATGTTTGCTCTTATATCTCAGCTTCGGTGCAGAACTCCAGTCAGCCAGCAGAGAACAGCACTGGAGAGTGCTCAGCTGTTCCCACCCACCTCCACATCCACGTGTGGAGTGGCATCATGGGAAGTGAACAGGGTGTGCCTCAGACATTCATCCAGGCAGTGGAGATTAGGTACAGGACTGCTTCATTCAGCTGTGTATTGCTCTTATCATCTCACTTTCCTGATAGCAAACATGATAGCTTTTCATTAATGTTTGAGCCTGATGTCTGGATGCATATACAGTTTTGATACTTTGAGAATGTTCTGTTTTGCATTCACTCTTTTTCCAATTTTCAGTTTCATAGAAACAACGTGGAGGATAGAGTGTGATATGAACCCATGTTTAAACCCAGAGCTAATGCAAAATTTCCCTGTGACCTCGTCTGTGACCTTTACTGACAATCCTCTTATTACACAACCCCCTAGATCCAGGTGGGTCCTACACGCACACATATAATTGAGATTACTGTAGAGATACAGTTGCATTTTAATTTCTAAATGTATTTATATTTACAGTTTCAATTTATAGCTTGCATATATGACATTATTTCACAAGCCCACATAAGTCATGCAGTCTCATGAACTCTGAAGGTTTATTCGGGTATCTTCTCTGCTGCAGGTTCAGTATTAACTTCACCGAGTTTGACTGTGACAGGAACGATGTGTGCTGGCCCGAGCTGGCCTTCCCTCTCACAAGATACTATACTGGTGAGGGCTTGGGTTTCTTATGGTTACTAATAGAATGAGACAGAAATAACCTTGAAAACTCTGTTCTGTTGAAAGAGACAGCAACACTTAATGTACTATCAGTTTTGATTTTTTCTATGTTTTGGAATTGGTGCTGAAGTTTTAGCGCATTCTTAGAATAGGTTATTGCTAATTTTTTGGTATATTGGATGGATGAGGTTAAATATGAAGCACTAACAGCAGTCTTCTGCAGTGTGACATGCTAGATCTCATCTACAACTATGTAAACATCATTTTTACAAATTCTTGTGTAGGCAGTTGTTATGAGCTCATATTTGGGGACAACTAAATATTTATGCTTTAAAAATGTAATTATTCACACTGCAGAATTGTTTAGGTGAGCTGCACAGCACCTGAACATACATTTTAAAACCTTAATTCAGTCTTAAAGTATGAATTATGAATGTACCTTTTTTTTTTTTTTTTTTTTTGCAGGTGAGCCGTATTCCGAGGCTCTGGCTAAAGGTCTCATTCTAGTGTTCTTCTTCATTGCTGCTTCTGTTTTAGGAACACCATGGAGACAAATCAGACAGGCATGGAATAGTGCTTCATTATGAAAGAAAGCAAGAGATAGAAAAAGAAAATGATCTATCAAATAGAATTTGATATTCAGTTGTAAATAGCTGTAAAGATATAATTTATTTTCCTTTTCTGGTTTGTAAAAAATATGAATTATTTATTATGTTTTGAAAACTTTTGTAGGTCACATTTATTATGTACAAAGAACTCTTGTATGTTTTTTTTTTATTAAATATTGAATATAAAATAAAAAATGTATATATGTCATATGTAAAAACGTTTTGTTTCTTACACTCCTATATATGTAACAAACTATCACACATAATAATAGTAACTAATGATGATGATAATAATAGCAACAACACCAATAGTAATTATTATTTATAATGTCATTATTTTTACTTTATTTTTAAGTAACACTATGTAGTTTCATACATTATGATATATGTAACAAACTATAACATATAATAATAATAATAATAGTAATTGTTATTATTATTTTTTCTCCACTAATATATTTAACAAACTATCACTATAAAGTAACTAATAATAATAATAAGCAACACTAATCATATTATTGTTGTTATTGTTTGTAAAAACAATGTTTTGTTTCTTCCACTACTGTATGACAGACTATTGTAATAATAATAACTAATAATTGCAGCAGTAATATTAATTATTATAATAAAACAATTACATGTAATCTACTATATATGTAACAAACTATTGCACATATATATTTTTTAAATTGTTTCCTCCACTTATATGTAACAAACAATCACTATAGAACTAATAATAATAACAATATAAAAATTTGTAATATTATTATTGTTTGTATTGTTTTATATGTAAAAGCATTGTCTTGTTTCTTCCACTGCTGTATTTATAAGAAATAAGAATAGCTAATAATAATAATCCACTAAAATATATGTAGTAAACTATCACACATAATACTACTTCTAACACTACTACTAATAATAGTAAATAATAATAATTGCAGCAATAGTACAATTACATGTGTACAATAACAATAATAATTTTTAATATTATTATTTGTGTTGTTTTATATGTAAAAGTGTTGTCTTGTTTCTTCCACTACTGTATTTATAACAAAAAAACAACATAATAATAGTAGCTAATAATAATAATCCACTAAAATAATATATGTGGCTATGTAACTATCACATATAATACTACTACTACTACTACTACTACAAATAATAATTACATAACACATATGTGATAGATTATGCATTAATTTCATAAGCGGTATAATATGGAGGATTGTCCCCGCAGCGCCCCCAGCGGTAGAGACGCAGCGCAACTGGTGGGAGGGACATGAAACATCACTGAGCGCTCGCAGTCTCTCTCAGTCTCTGACTCTAGCTGATTTTCAGACAGTTATTCCTGGTGTACTCCTGGCGACATGAGCGGAAGAGTTGGAGATCTGAGCGTGAAACAAGCCGAAGCTTTGGCCCAGGTGAATTATTATC
>SCHK01439922.1:2989-13003 GCA_004124795.1 Poropuntius huangchuchieni
GTAGCTGAGTGTGCGTAACTTTGAAAAAAACCACACACGTCACAAACCCATACACAATTATAACTGCAGTGTGTATGTCAGCTGGGTTGAAACTTCATTAAATCAGTGACTGGACTCATGGACTTATGTGCATTCTTACCGATGCCCCGTGACGATCCCATCTAAACTAAACCAGTTCAAGAAACATACTTAACATTGATGGTCCTTCGAGCCGGAAGGTGATTGTCACGAAAGAAGATGTCCAGAGCAAGTTCAGAGTCAGAGCATGAGCCTATTGTCCGCAGTAAGCGGTTGTCACGTCCTCCACGCCATTTGGAGGATTATGAAGAGGAATACAGAGGCTTCCAGCAAACACATCCACCTTCTTCCAGGGCACCGCTAGAGCCTTGCCACAGTGAGTCAGAAATTCAGAGTACTTCTTACCAGATGGAGGGAGATGCCAAGATGACACCCCTCATGAGGTGGCGTGAGACAGATAGTGGAGATGTGGCTGAAGATATCGGAGAACCATATGTAGACAGAGATGCGCAAATAATGATTCAGAAGCTTCGAGAAGAGAACAGACGTCTGCATAAAACTATAGAGGACTTGAAACGCAGTTCTGAAAGGGATGAAACAGACGCATCTCAGTGTCCTTCACCTCTGCCTCGCATTCATTCATTATGCAATGTAGAGAAAACACAGACCAGGGTCCCTCCTGTCCCAGCTCCACATTCTAACAAGTCACTAATGGCTCAAGTTAGTACTCATAATTATAAAGATGCTTCGGAAAATTCAGTTGTGGATGATGGATTGGCTAAGTCAGTGGTTGAGGAGCTAGACCATGAAGCTAAGTTGTCAGATGGTGTTTCCAAAATGAGATTGCAGTCTACAACGAAGAGCAGACATATGCAACATCATCAAAGTTCTCCAGTTGCACCGCAACCCCAGCACACGACAAGGGCACACAATGTACAGGGCCCAAGTTATTCGCATGATCAGAGATACATCCCACCAAAGCCATATATACGAAGCCCTTCACCTGACCCCCGTGTCAGAGAACGAACTGATGACTATCCAAGGCCTCATTATCAGCCAAAAGACTATGTTCCTCACTCTCCACCACCTCCAACTAGAGAGAGCACCTATCGAGGTCCAACACCGTCAATACCAGACTTTATATCAGAGGATCCTAGACAGTTTGCTAGACTCAAAATATCTCTTGACAATTTGCTGCCACATGATGCAACTGAACAATTTAAATATCAAATTCTGCTTGAACATCTGAAATTCGAAAAGGCCTTGTTAATAGCAGACTCTTACAGCAACTCCCGTTCTCCGTACACCCACACAATGCAGTCACTAACTGAATATTATGGACAGCCTCATCAGTTGGCATTACAGAAAATTGCTGACTTAATGGACGGGCCAAATATCTGAAGTGGAGACACTCAGGCCTTTCGGAGGTTTGCCCTAAGAGTCCGAGCATTGGTGGGTATGCTTGATCAGTTGGATGAAAAGGGAGCTATTGAATTGCAATGTGGCTCGCATGTGGCAAGACTCATGTCCAAACTCCCTCACGATCTCAAGGCTAACTTTAAAAGATATGTTCACCCCCTCAAAAATCCCATTCCAAATCTCCTCGATTTTTCACACTGGCTTGAGTTCGAGTTGCAGGTGCAATCCATTGACAGTAAACTCAACACAAGTGAGACAAGAGGACGTGCTGGTCAGCAGAAAGAGGCTCCACGACAGCGTAAGCACACCTTTCAGACAACAGCCATTCTGCATGGTGTAGATCAGTCCAACACGCCAGCTGCTAAACCCTCAGAATTCCAAAGCCCGGGCAAGAATGTTTACTGTCATTACTGTGACAATAATCAGCACTATCTTAATCAATGCACAAACTTCACTCAGTTAACCAGTGAGCTCAAGACCAACTGGATTGAGATGAATAGAGATGTTGGAGGTGTGGGCGGAAACATCAGGCAGCCCAATGCAGATTGAAAGCCACGTGTAAAACTTGCAGGGGCAAACACCTAACGGTCTTGCATGACATCAACAGTAGATCAATCGAGATAAAAGATCCTGAGGGACCTCAAGAAAGTCAAACACTATACCTCAATCGGCCAGTAGGTGGTAGCCAAGTCCTTATGAAAATCAGTAAAGTCCTGTTGCATAATGGCAAGCATTCTTTGATGGCTTATGCAATTTTGGATGATGGCTCAGAACGTACCATCCTGCTTCATGGTGCGGCACAGCAGCTGAAGCTAAAAGGGCAGACTGAGAACCTTTCTTTGAGAACAGTCAGACATGATGCTCAAGTCATTCATGATGCAAGAGTATCCTTCACTCTGTCCCCTGCATTCCAGCCAAACAAGTTCAAAATAAAAGGTGCCTTTAATGCAGAAAATTTGGGCTTGGCCAAGCACTCACATCCAGTTACCCTTCTGCAAAGAAAATACCAACACCTCAGAGGACTACCCCTTCATGCCTTTTCTCAGGTCCAACCATTACTGCTTATAGGCTCCAATCATCACCACTTGATCACCCCCATGGTGCCAGTGCGTTTTGGCCCACCAGGCGGGCCAGCTGCTATCAGGACCAGATTAGGCTGGACACTGCAAGGGCCAGCTAATGTAGTCCAGCACCTAATCCCAGAGCAACAATGCCTTTTTACAACTGTGACCTACGCTCCATCAGAGCTATTGCAACATGTGGAAAGGCTTTGGCAGCTTGATGTATTACCATACCGAAATGAGAAAGCGGTGACACGCTCACGATGCAATCAAGAGGCTATTACTCTTCTTGAGACCAAGACAGCAAGGGTTAATGTAGATGGAGTGCTCCGCTATGCTACACCCCTTTTGAGAAAACCAGACATGCCACTGATGAAAGCACCTAAAGAGTCTGTTCTTCCCCACCTCAGAGCACTGGAAAAACGTCTCAGTAAGAGTCCTGATCTCACAACGGTGTATAACCAAGAAATTGAAAGACTAGAGCATTGTGGGTACGTCGTCAAGCTGGTAGCTGAAGCAGTTGATCAAACTCCTGAATCGTGGTACATCCCACACCACATGGTACACCATAATGGTAAGCACAGAGTAGTGTACAACTGTTCATTTCAGTACCAAGGCCACAACCTTAATGATTACCTGTTGCCCGGGCCTACTCTTACTTCCACCTTACTAGGAGTGTTGCTTCGCTTTAGAGAGCATGCTATCGCAATCACCAGCAATATCAGAGGCATGTTTCATCAGATTTGTCTGCTTCCAGAGGACAAGCCACTTCTCAGATTTCTATGGCGAAACATGCAGCGAGATACTCCAGTCAGTGTCTATGAGTGGCAGGTTCTGCCGTTTGGGACTACGTGCAGTCCATGCTGCACAACATTTGCTGTACTCAAACATGTCCAGGAGAACACTGATCCAGGAGAAGAGACACGTGTGGCTGTAGAGAAACATTTCTATGTGGACAATTATCTGCAGAGTGTGAGTTCTGTTGACAAGGCGACTGAAATGGTAAACAAGCTGCAAGTTCTTCCAGCTTCTGGTGGGTTCGAGTTAAGACAATGGGCTTGTAACATTCCTTCTGTCATTGCTCACCTTCCTGTGGAAGCCAGATCAGAGAAAAATGAGCTTTGGCTTTCAGAAAGGCAATGGGATGTCTCTGAGTCTACATTGGGTCTCCGTTGGACTTGCCAAGCCGATACACACTTGGCTACAAGACTCGACAGAGGGAATCACAAGTGCCCACAATGAGGTATGTTTACCAGGTCTTAGCTAGTCAGTAAGACCCATTGGGCTACATTATCCCCTACACAACAAGAGCTAAGGTACTGATTCAAAGACTGTGGGATAAAAAACGTGAGTGGGACGACCCATTGCTACCAAGTGAACTTTTGCAAGCCTGGCACGAATGGGAAGAGGAACTGCAGTACATAAACAATATTGCTATACCACGGTGCTACACTAGTGCAGAATTAGATTCTGATGCCTGCATAAGAGACATCCACATATTTTGTGATGCTTCAAATCATGCTTATGGATCGGTGGCATACCTGAGAACACAGAGTCTTCAAGGCCAGGTCGAGGTTGCATTTGTCACAGCAAGATCAAGGGTGGCACCAAAACGACAGTTATCTGTACCCAGGCTAGAACTCTGTGCAGTGCTTAGTGGAGCTCAGCTGGCAAAAGTTCTTGAAAAGAAACTCACCTTGAACATCCGAAGTGTGACTTTGTGGAGTGACTCAAAAACAGTCTTAGCTTGGATCCAGTCAGATTCTTGCAGATATAAAGTGTTTGTGGGCACAAGGATTTCAGAAATTCAGGAATTGACCTCTCCTCAAGCATGGCGTTATGTGAAGTCTGAGAAAAACCCTGCAGATGACATTACCCATGGCAAAACACTTCAGCAACTAGCAGTGCCAAGTCAGTGGAATCAAGGACCGCACTTTTTGTGGCAAGACCCAAGTACCTGGCCTGATGACCCTGAGGAATCAGTCCCAGAAAGTTCAGATGAAGAGAAAAAGGTAACCTTCTGGAGTCTGACCACAGTAGACTTCTCTGACTTAACACAAGAATTCTCACCCTACCGCAGCTTTAATCAGTTGGTAGAACATGAAGCACAAGAACTGTTAAACCAAGCAAATCAGACAAAAGGTTTGTCAGCCCAAGACTTTGCAGCTACTGAGATCTCATTTCTAAGGCAAGCCCAAGCTAAGTGTTTCCCAGTTGAGCTCAAATTATTAACAGGTGGCCAGTCCTTGCATTCCAACAGCAGATTAATATCTCTTGCACCAGAACTCGACTAGTCTACTGGGCTCATAAGAGTTGGTGGCCGTCTGCGACGTAGTGAACTGCTCAACCCAGATACTGCCCATCCAATTGTACTTGATCCCAAACACCCACTCAGTCAACTCCTGATCCAGCATTATGATGAGAAACTTCATCATCCTGGTGCAGAAAGGGTATTTGCAGAGATACGTCGCAAATATTGGATCATTAGAGGCCGTGAGGCAGTACGACGGTACCAACATCAATGTCAGGAATGCAGGAAATGGCGAGGAAAGCCTAAAATGCCAAAGATGGCGGATTTGCCACCAGTCCGACTTCGTCTCTACCGCCCAGCATTTTATTCGACTGGCGTTGATTGCTTTGGGCCATTCACAATCAAGGTTGGCCGACGCACAGAAAAACAGTGGGGAATTATATTTAAATGTATGACGACCAGAGGAGTCTACATTGATCTACTCCCCAAAATGGATACAGATTCATTCCTCATGGCACTGCGTAGATTCATAGCATGCAGAGGAACTCCTCATGAGCTCTATTCTGACCAGGGAACAAACTTCAAGGGAGGAGATAGAGAACTATCAGAAGCATTTACTGCCATGCAACCCACTTTGCAAAAATCAGCTGGCAAGGCAAAAAATTCAGTTCAAATTTAATCCCCCTGGAGCTCCTCATTTTGGTGGACTATGGGAGAGGGAGATCAGGGCTCTAAAGTCTGCCCTCAATGTTACACTTGGAGCCCAACATGTAACGGAGGAACTGCTAAGCACAGTGCTTACAGAAATTGAAGGGATTCTAAACTCCAAACCCTTGGGCTACGTGTCATCGGACGTAGCAGATGTGGATCCCATTACCTCAAACAGCCTTTTATTGTGGCGGCCAGACCCTGATCTACCCCAAATTGTATACCCTGAGTCAGAATTAATTAGCAAAAAATGCTGGAGACACAGCCAGGTCCTTGCTGACCATTTTTGGGCACATTATATCAAGAGATACTTACCTGAGCTGCAAACTCGAAATAAGTGGATGACTGAAACTTGCGAAGACCTAAAAACTGGGACAGTAGTGATGATAGTGGATCACCAGTTGCCTCAAGCCCTCTGGCCAGTGGGTGAGGTTACAGCCACAGTACCAGGGGCTGATGGGAAAACCCGAACTGAAGTGCAAGTACAGGGTCGGAAATACATCCGACCCATGAGTAAACTTATCTGTTTGCCACCACTACCTAATGACGACAAAGACTAGTAAGCCTTTTCTAAGTAGAATTTACTACGTAAATTGGGGTGGCTGTTGAAAAGGCTTATTATATTTACTGGTTTTCATTGTTTTATTCTTATTGGTGGACTGTGAATTATTGACCGCGTAGTTTAGTCCCGCCCCCAGAGTTTGACACAACTTTTCAAGTTCCGCTTTAATGTGATGAAGGGCTCACGTGTGTTCAAGCCGTAGATGAGTGTGCGTAACTTTGAAAAAAACCACACACGTTTGTAAATCCATACACAATCGTAACTGCAGTGTGTATGTCAGCTGGCTTGAAACTTCATTAAATCAGTGACTGGACTCATGGACTTGTGTGCATTCTTACCGATGCCCTGTGACGATCCCATCTAAACTAAACCAGTTCAAGAAACATACTTAACAATAAACAAATAATAAATAATATAAAAAATACATTGTAAATTCAGAAAACCACTCCAAACATTGATTAAATCTTTCAGACACAAACAATTTCAAGAAAAAGTCAACTGAATAAATGACTTAATGACTAATTTTTGTCAGTACTGAACATCCCTAAAGGTAAATAAAAACTGTTAATCAATAAAACAGAATACAGACCCATCATAAGAATGCAGGGGGTGCTTGGGATGTACAGTACAGCAGCAATGACGCCCTGTCATTAGAAAAGAAGACAAAAGAAACACTATGAATGTCATGAACTGTTGTCCCTTTAAAACATATCGTCGCACATCTGACACATCCCAACTCTTTACAGTTAAGATTTTTTAACTTATTTAAGACTGTCACTCGCAAAAATGGTCATGAGAGAACTCTGTCTGAAGTGACATTCTCTGCACGGCATGCATTCACAGACAACTTGCCAATAACGTTAAACTCCCTCGTGCATGTGTTTAACAAAAATAAGACAATAAAAAGTCTAAACCTACCTCGTTTGGCAGCAGAAAGGGTGATAGTGTTATCCTTGAAGAATTACGCAATGTCAGATCTTCACTTAACTTAGTCTTATCTTAATCTCTATTTAAATTAAAAAAGTTGTAAATGGTGTCTTCTTTTCTTGACAATTGCTCTGCCAGCACCTGTTGAAGACTTAAAGCTCTCTAAATACAGTTGTACCGCACTTCAGATTTAATGTTATTACCAGAGGTGTAAAGTGCTTGAGTAAATGTATTACTGTACTTAAGTATCTTTTTGGATACTTTGTAGTTGTACTGAGTATCAAAGAAATTAGCTATTTTTACTCTCTTAGAGGGAGAGAGAGAAAGAGAGACACCAAGCACAACACAGGCACAGGGCACACATTTGTACCATAAAAATAATAATAATAATAATACGTCCAGGTACGTAACAGTGAGCACACTGTGACACATACCTCCACATAGAGAAAGTTGTGACGAAATGCTGAAAAAGTTGAATACAATGGCCTCGACATTCATTTGCCAAACAAGACAGACAGCAATTACGTTACAGTTTATGTTAACTTGCATTTAACAAAAAATAATTTACCCACAGAAGTGTAAGAATGGTACCTCAAACCCTAAATCCGACTTTAAAATGAAACTTTGACCGAGACTATCTCTGTGAATAATGGCGCCTGCTCTAGCTCTGTTTTCACCCCGATAGTTGACCGAGCTTCTTGTTCCCACAATGCAAAGCGTAATTAAAAAAAATACGGAAAAACACCTGTAAAAAGCAAATTTATTATGGTATATTGTACTGTATTTTTACAGAATTTTTTTTTTTTTTTTTTACCGTGTATTGTGCTCATGTCCGCTGTTACATGGTGGTGTTTTCTGTCTGCAGACCCCTGGTTTGAGATCAGTCCACATGAAGCAGGTTATTCCCTCATTGGAGCATTTGTGCACACCTCCAGCTTCGGCAGCCAGTTTGAGAACGGCTCAAAGACAAAACCCCAGCCTGAAATAGACATGCTGTATCTGCAAGGTAACAAAGTACTTGCTCATTTCTAATTCTGAAATGTAAATAACAGTGATTTAGCAGTGCTATATTGCATCATGTAATTACCAATACAATCCATGGTTCAAACTCACAAAGATTGCCGACAGTCTCATTTTCCAGGCATCATTATATTACGTATATCAATGTATGTGTTTGCAGACAAATATATATAGAAGCAATAAAATCACTCCAGAAATTCTATGTCCTGTCTTGCCTGCATTTAAAACACAGCATGACCCTAAATAACAAGCACACATAAAACCCTTTAATATCCATCATAAAATCGATTCACATATCGATATCTAATGACATATTTTGATAATTCAACCTCAAAACTCTTTATTTTTAATGCTGTTTTTGTTTAATTTATTGTATCTATTGGTATTTCCTGCAGCTCTGTGTGGCAGTGCTTTAGCTGATGGAGACGTGATTATAACATTCCTGTGGGGAAAAATAAAAGGTGCAGCTGCATGATTGAATTGTTCCTAAAACTGACAATTAGTTTCATTATTCTTCACTGACATATATTTTTTTCTTCAGGTTCATTCTCTCACATTAAAACAATACTTGAGGAAATGGGGAAAGGTAAAGCATTTCTTATTACTTTTATTTATTGATGAGTTACAGTGGTGATCAAAATTATTTGCAGGTTGGTTTATTGAAGCTTCTTGGAGATGTTCTCCACAGTTCTTCTGGATTTAGTCTGTCTCAGTTAGTTCTGTTTCTTCATGTAATTCAGACAGACTGGATGATGATCAGATCACATCTCTGTGTGGAGCAAACAAAAATCTCACTGAATTATTAGAATTAATGGCCAAATGAATGTTTGGAAATGTAAACTGATATTACCTACTGATACACTACAGCAAAAGATAGAAATAACTGACTTAAAAAAAAATTTAGCTGCTGAAAATACTAGTGTTCTAATCATTTTGGCCACCACTGCTAAACAGTAAAATATCTGTCAAAACATTTTTCATGTTTGTTCAATGTGTGTTTTCTTCAAAAGAACCGAACGACCCACCTGCAGACAAGTGTTTCCAGGTGCTCATGGATCTTGTGGATATTAATCTCGCTTTTTTGAATGGCACTGAACTTTCTGCTCTTCATCAATCCATCAGAACAACACTAAATGGTAAGATTTTCCTAAAATGTGAGCTATCACAAGCCCCGAATATTCAACAAACACAAGTAAGACAGAAAAAATTGTTACTTAACATTTCCACCATTATTTATTTCCATCATATTATTGTTTGCAGAAACTGGAAATATACAATCATATCTATAAGGTGTAGTTGTTCTTCTGAGAGTTATTATTATTAAGAGTTAAGATGGGGAAAATACAAAAGAACAATACAAAAAGACAATACAAAATGATTTCGTTTTTTACATCTGTGTTTGATGGCATACTTGTCTGTTAACAATTTTGCGTAAAAAAGTTCATATTAATGTCAATATTAAAAATTAATTTAAAAAAGAAACTGGAATTTTATGTTGTGGGATAAAAAGCACTCAATTATTTTCACCTCTTTTACAGACCTCGCTGGTGGCAAAAATCAGCTGATTTTTCAAGCAGAAAAACTGAATCTCGCTGATAAAGAAGCTGCAAAACGGTACATGAAGCAATTCACCTTGGATGTATGCAAGTTTTTAAGCGGTTGGTCCATTCCCTGGCCACTCGGTAGGTTGAACTCTCTCTAATATGGTATGATGTGCTTTACTTTTGATTGGATTTTCTAGCTAGATTAATATGTAAACCACACTGTAAATCCTCACTGTAAATGTTTGTTCTACATAGAAAAATTACTGTGGAAACAGCTAAAAAAAAAAAAAAAAAAATTGTTTAGTGGTGGCTGGCCAATAGAGGGCACTAGGATGCCACTCTTCACTAACAACACAGAAAATAATAGTTATTATTATTACTAATAATATATAATATATATTTATAGTAATGTGGAATTCAATGATTATTATTATTAATGACACAACTGATAGTAATGAGTCCATTATTATCAGTGTTGGGGGTAACGCATTACAAGTAACGCGA
>SCHK01439952.1:0-11257 GCA_004124795.1 Poropuntius huangchuchieni
TGAATAGTGTTACCTATTCTAAAGTGTGACCAAAAATATATGGTCATATTCTGATTATGTATGTGCCATAAACACCTGATTTTCATAACCAGAATAAAGTCTCAACAGGATACACATATGCCTCTGATGTTCAGAATTTTTGGTCATGCACAAGTCTTAGAAATATCAACTTAAATATGTATGAATCCCTCTGCAAAATGATACTGTATACCCAAAATCCCAAAATGATGTATCCATTTTTGTTTAATATAACAATTTTACACTTAAGGCTCATCAGATTAAGATCAATCATTAATATCTTGACCAAAAAGTTTAAATTCTGTCATAATTTACTCACTGTAAAGTTTGTTCCAAATCTTTTCTTCTTCCTCCTCTGCTGAACACAAAAGAAGATACTTTGAAGAATGTGGGTAACTAAAGAGTTTCTGGTCATCACTGACTTATTGAAATAGCATTTTAAATATTTTTCATTCTGTGTAATTCAATGGGGACCAGCAGCTGTTTGGTTACCCATATTATTCAAATGGGTGGGTAAATTTTAACAGAATTTTCTTTTTCTTTTTTTTTTGAGTGAACTATCCCTTTAAGATGTTTAAATGAAAGTCACAAATGCTCAGCTTTTATAAGGGTACAGAGATGAGATTTACATCAGCACTAAAAAATGAAAATTCAACAGTTTTCACAGAATAATAATAGCAGTAGTAGTACAATAATAAACTCAACCTCAAAAAAAAAGAAACGAAGTTGCTCTTTAATGTGCAAGTTCATGCATTATGAAGAATAAGAAACGCTGGACATTCGCGTATAAGTGAAAACAGAAGCTTACTTGTAATTTCAAACTGTATCCCTGGTGCAGGTGATCGGGACAAACAGGCAGATGATTGTTGATCGTACAGTCCATAGAGTGTGTGTGTAAGTGATGCTGAGCGTGCTGTGTGTCTGCATCAGTTTCTCGGTGAGCTCCATGTTCAGAGGCTGCTCTCCGCCCCGCGCCGCGCTCATTGGCTGCTACCGCCACACATTGACAACGTGCAAATCAAGAAATAATCCGTGAGCTGTTGAAGTATTTAAAAACGCGTGAGTGATTAAAAAAAAAAAATCTATTTTTAGTTTATTTTTGTTTGATTGTGAACAGCAGCCTTTTTCTTGAGGTCAGTGTTGGCTTGTTTCTCATTTTGGTTATGTATAACGTATGTTCTTGAAACTTTTATAGAAAAACTTTTAATTTAATATTTTAATTACTATAATACTGATTTCTCGCTAGAAATAACATCAAAATTGCAAAAAGTTAGTCAGAAATATACATTTGCAAACAAACTGACCACCAACTTTCAGACGCCATCTTTATTTTTTAGCTCAACAATCATGGAATGGAATGCACAGAGCCCGTGTTTTCTTTATTTGTGTTGTAGGCCAAAACTCTTTACTATTTACCGATTGGGAGCGTCAAATAGCCTACTATTCAGTACATCTTTAGGTTCCCATGGCATATATATTGGATTAAACTCACTTTTCTAAAGATAGGTACATTTTACCTCTTTATTTTCATGCAATTTAGGTTAAAATAGATTTCATAAATAATAAAGTTAAAGTGTATAAGCCTGACCAGAGCATATTTACAAAATTCTAACATATCCTTTCGTAAAAATACATATTATTTTTTAAAGTAACATAAATCAACAGGTACGGCATAAAAGGAATGACCAGCAGGTAAAGTAGGTGCTGCCCTCTATTGGGCATTTGGTGTAATTGCATGGATGGAGATGATGCATGCTGCTGTGGAGTATTTCATAAATCAGTTGTTTGCTTTACAAATACCTCTCATTGGATATATAAACATGTCACTGACATACATCATATGATGCATTTGGGACACTGATATGTTTATAACGCTTTCTACAGGCATCACAGTGACTGACTGTTTCAGTATAAAGGTCAGGCCCTGATTATGGAAATATAAGACTGACTGTCCCTTGAGCCAATATATCGGCTTATAGAATGACAGAAAAAACAGCAGTTATGAATTTGGACAAACAGTTTTTATTTTACATATTTTTCTCATGGTGAAAGAGTGGACTTGAGATTTAGAGCCGAATTTTTTTTCTCAATCATCAGGGAGTTTACAGTGCCAAAACTGTAGTATGGGTAGATTGAGAGAGAGAAAAAATTCCTGGAAGAAAGTTTTTTTCTCAAACAGAGTCTCCAAACCAAATATAATAATACAAAAAAAAAAAAAAATACAATAATAGATGAAGTAGATTATTCAGCTGAAAATATTTACTTCTCTTGTTAGTGGCTAAATGTAATACAACTCCACAGCTTTACCCCATTTTCGATTTGTCAATGTCATAAACGAAACATATGAAAAATATGTGTTTATATCCCAGAGGTATGAGAGGCCATCAGCTGATTTATGAAATCCAACCCTCCTGCCAAAATCTGCTCTCACCTCACAGTAGGGGTCAGGTCTGTATCTCAAGACTTTGCAAGAGCAAATCAAGTCCAGTGTGTGTCTACAAATCCCGTCCCTGCCAAATCCATGATCCACGACACCCAAGCTGGTTATTATCTGCCCTGGTTATGTTTAAACTGAGCATGCTGCCTGGATTTAAAGGTATAGTTCACCCAAAAATGAAAATTCTGTCATTAATTACTCAAAAAACGCGTGAGTGATTTAAAAAAATTCGATTCAGTTTATTTTTGTTTGATTGTGAACAGCAGCCTCTTTCTTGAGGTCAGTGTTGGCTTCTTTCTCATTTTGGTGATGTCTACCAAACGTATGCGATAAGAAATGTTCTTAGAACTTTTAATTTAACATTTAATTACTATAATACTGATTTATTGCTAGAAATAACATCAAAAGTGCAAAATGTTAGTCAGGAATATACATTTATATACATATACATTTTTGAAACTAATCCACTTGTTGGTCTTTTCGCAATTGAATGAAAATACAAATACATTTTTTGGCACTAGGTGCCGCTTTTGGAGCAGTAAATATACCTGTTTCACCGGTAACGCTGTACACAAAGCAGCACTGCGCTCATAAATGCTGCTTTATCACCCATTACAGGCATGTTGCGGACCAATCACGGCAGATTATCATCATGCAAAGGAGGGGTTTGGAAAAATGAATCGTTGAGCGAATCATTTGGGAGTCATTCAGAAAGTAAGGTCAAAATAAATGCATATTAGTGCAAGACAATGAAAGGGTGTTTTGACCTTGCATGTATGTTGTTGGGGACTCCCATAACCAAAATATGAACCTTTCATTACCCATAATAAGCACACTTTAATTTGTGTTCCGAAGATGAACGAAGGTCTTACAGGTTTGGAATGGCATGAGGGTGAGTAATTAATTACAGAATTTTCATTTTGGGGTGAACCATCCCATTAATTGTGTATGATTCAAGGATTCAAGGCCTGTTTTAAGGATCAGTTCACACACACACACACACACACACACAAATCTGTTCTTCTTTACTCTGTTGTTTCAAAAGTACATAAGGGAGATGTTTTACAAAATGTTCAAGATGCTCTTTTCCATATAATGACTGTAAATGGTAACCATCACTGCTAAATTGCAAAATGAACAAAAGTATTATAAAGAAGGTGTATTTGCCAGAACTTTACTGTAAAAAATACAGGAGCAACATTTGAAGTTTTACACATTGAACTTGAATTTACAGTAAATAGTAGTAATAATAATAATAATCAGTTAACTGAAATAATGTTAGTATACCAAATTAATAAAATCTGCATATGTTTCAGTTTAAATTTTGGTTGTTCATCACACAAAGATGTTGTATGACTTCAGAATACTTTGGCAAACTCTAGTAGAGTCACATCATGGACCACTTTTAGGGTGCTTTAGTCTTTTTGAAGCTTGATAGCTCCTGGTCACTTTCACTGTATGGAAAAAAACACTCATTCTGCTGGACTTCTCCTTTTGTTTTTCCCAGAAGAGAGTACGTACGTCACACGGGTTCGGAACAACTTGAGGGTTCAGTAATTAATGACAGAATTTTTATTTTCGGGGGGTAAACTACCCCTTTAAGCTACCAGATATCGATACATCATGTTCTTGCATATGTCTAAATAAACCATTCCTGTGTCGTTCCCTTCGATTACATTTCTTGGACCCAAAGTTTCGAAAAGTACTTTACCAGACAGCATTCCTTCACTCCCACCCACAAGAGTCAAGAAGGCCATTTGTTTGATAAAGCTGTGAGATGTTGAACAAACCGAGTCAGATTTATTTAGCTATTATCTAGATCAGAAGGATTGCGCAAAGTCGCAAACAGACCTCAGTTGGGCTAATTTTGTGCTAGTATGCTAGCTTAAAATAAACACGTAAAGTTCTCTCCTAATAAGACTGGCAGACAAAATCGAATTGGGAACAGTGACGGCACCATATTCAGACTCTACGCATCCCATCTGGCGGGATTCGCAGTTGGCATGTGTGAGAACTTCAGTCCGAACCCCATGTGGAAGTATGTTTACCACAGAGCCCATCTTACCTCAGATGCTATCCTGTGAGAGCATCATATTATTTATGGCTTTTAATAGGCTTTCTTCCCCTCCAGGCTGGAGACAAAAAAGCAAGTCTTTTTCATTCAATGAAGCTGGGAAATATGCAGCAGCAAAGCCAACAGCTGCTTCTAATGATCATCCCATAGAGTCTGGCAGTCAATGTCATCCCAGAGCACAAAACACAGCTATTTGCTTAACCTGGATAAACCATCACTGCGCTTTTGCACGAGCTGGGATCGCTGGGCTTCTCCTGGGGGTTACACGCACTCAGGGTTTTTGCCATTTGCCATGTATGGATTTCTTTCGAAATGTGTTCGCTGCAGATGGTTTAATTTCAGCTTGAATCACCCTGAAAGGACGTCAAAACAAAAGGTTGGGGGGTCTTCAAAAGTAACTAAACAGTTTTAAAGGAATGCTCCGGGTTCAGTGCGAGTTAAGCTCTATGGACAACATCTGTGGCATGTTGGCGATTACCACAGACAATTTCAACTCGTCCCCCAGTTTGTAAAAACACACAAAAATGTGCTTAGAAATCTATGGGACACAACATTCCTGAAGGTTTAAAAGCTTATATTAATTTGCCTATAAACAATATTCACCGCGTATAAACATATGTCACAGGTGACATTCTGTGAGGCAAATTATGCTGGAAGAAATGGCATTTTAATCATTTTTGTATTAACTCTTTTGTTTTGCGAAGGCTAATTTTGAAACTTGCATTTTATGTATTTTTAATGCACCTTTTTTACATATGCACCCAATCCATAAGAAAATTATTTTTAAAATATTAACAAATTTTATAATCAATAATCGTGTGGTAAATGGGCTAAAAAGACAAAAATATGACATAAGTCATAATTATGAGATTAAAAAGGTGTCATTGACAAAGTGACAATTATGAGATAAAATGTCATAATTATGAGTCAAAATTAAATTATAAACATAAAAAGTAAATATTTTGAGATAAAGTCAAAATTAGAACAAACATTTTAAATTATGACAGTTGAAATTATTAGATAAAAAGTTGCATTTGAATCATAATTGTGACTCAGTATCTCATACTTTCAACCTATTATCTCATAATTATGACTTGATACCTCATTATTATTTTTTATGGGTTTTTATGCCATAATTATGATTTGCCAAAGCATTCTTTTTTCTGATGTGGTACGACTGGGCTTTCATAAGCATCATTTTATACTAATATATTTTTATGATGTTTTTATAGTTTAAGATTGAAATAATTTTACATTGTGAAATGTACAATGTTTGCAAGCTTTACATGGTCAGCTTTTATTTTTTCACACATAATCATGGCCATGTTATGCTCTTTTAAAGCAGCACCTGTGTGTTCAGGCTAAAATGATTTCATGGCAGATTCAATTGTAAAGGCATGTTGTCAACACCCGCACTATCTGAATCTGATGCTATCACTGTTGCACACTTTATGACACCGGGAATGTAAACAGGTGTAGTGCCAACGGCAGTATGAGACATACACATTCACTCACTATGGCATCAGATATCTGCTCAACTTTTCTGATGTGCTAACGTTAAATCTCTCAGACTCCTGCAGATGCAGTGCTTTACTGAAATTCGTTCCACTCAAATCATATGAATGAAAGCGAGCGTTTTGATACTTTTCAGGAGCAGTATGCATCAGTACTGCAAAGCCAGGTATAATTTGAAGGCCTGTCCTGCTGGAGCATGAGAGTCGATAACAGATCTTACTGCTTCACAGCTCATCAGCCACAAATAAGGGCACTTAAAGCGTATCAAGGTGATTACTGATTGGCGGGCATTACAACACAGATGTTTTCTCAGGAAAATGCCCTCTGTCCAAAACCTTGCAGTTTACTTTTCTTGAGGTGACGTATTTCACAAGCTTGTTTGAATAACCATGGTTGCGTCACAGCCGTTAGCCATGGTTTGCTACTTGCTAGTTGGTGGCATGCTAGTCATTAGGGACATTCTCACCCAGAAAGGCATTTGATTGGACAAAAATTGGTGTAGTACAGGATGAGTCATCAATATTTTTCATCAGTTTTTACTGAAGAGTAATACGCAAATTTGAAATGTCAAAGTTTTCAATGTTTTGAAGTATATTAGCATAGATGACATCAAAGCAATTATACTGTAAAGAAGTTGGAAATGAAACAGTATGTTTTATAAGAAAATACCATTTCAGTCTTTCTACTTCCAAATTCCACTTCTTTTAATTTCATGTGTTCTTTGCTGTTTCCTTATAGTTAATTATAATTAATTTACTAGCAATTTTAAGTAATTAAAAAAAAAAAAATTCAGTGTAGACTTGGACTAAAATTATTATTTTTAATTTCATTATTAATTTGTTGCATTTTTTCTTCTTTTCTTTTTTCTTTTCTTTTCTTAAGTCTCTTAAGTCATTAATTGGGAGTAACTGGCTTTTTTCCCCCCAGAATTTGCAAACAGAAGTTGCCAATTAATTATTCATTCATTCATTTTCTTGGATCATTTACTATAAATGATAATTTATCGCATAATCTTTTGGTTTCGACACAAAATATATTGCTAACTCTCTTCAAAAAAAAAAAAAAAAAAGAAAGAGAGAGAAACAGAGAAAACTCAGACCGCCTTTCATCAGGAAAGCTGGGAGAGAAATATGTCCAAATCTCTTCCTCAATCCAAAACAAACATCTCTGATCTGTCTATACAAGATAAACACTTTGTCTGGCTGTTTGCTTACACAGGGCACATGCAGAGTCTGAAATTTCTCTAATCTGATCTGATTTGAAGTGATTATTTCGCAGTGATTTCACAGCATGTGATTGTTATAGCTGGACTGCTTGGCAGGTCACCACCGCTACTTGTCTTTTTTCCTTAAAGCACTCACTAATGTAATAAATAAAGAGTGAGGTCAAATATATTAAAAATATTTTCTCTTTTAATGTTAAATGATTACAGTGCATTGTGCAAGTCCTCAGGCATGCAATACACCTTCCACTGCATGATTAACTGTGATTTGCATTTTATGCAACAACAAACTGTCAAAAAATCTCTTTATTGTTTAAGGTGCATGTCTTATGCATTTTACTGAATACCTGATAGCTGTGATGGATATTATAAAACATAAACATTATTAACAGATTGCATGGATATAGATATTATTCCACCATGAAAACATTAAGATATATCAAAAGGCAGTGTTTGCAAAAGCAGAACTCACTCAACTGACTTGTAGCATAGTGGAATGTAAATAACTGTGAATAACTGTGTTTTGTACTTGGATGTTCTAGAACATTTTAAAAAGTGAACTAAATGGCACTTGTTTGTATGTATTCAGACATTTACTGGGCAAACAAGCTAACTAGTTGGATTGTGGCATCTATGGTTCCTTTCTATACTGTACTGTAATGCAAATGTAATATAATGCTATAATGGAAAGTTCACAAAGATTAGTAACCAACTGATCGAAAATCACTTGAACACTGTCTCAAAAGCTGGACATTTATGGCTTTTAAGTTTTTTAAGGGCCTTTTTAAATTCTTTGCTAGATTTGTCCCACTTATGAATGCCTGTCAATATATACTGTTTTCCCACACTGCGGCCCATGATTAAGTAGTTGTTCCCTAGGTTTTCCAGTTGTTGGCATGGACAGTCTGCTCCATTTTTCAGGTAAAGTACAAGCTTCTTTAGGTCCTGCTTTTTCAGATTTCCAGGCTTCACCATCTTCCTCCTTTTTTGAAGAATGACTTCTCGGTCTAAGTTGTTTGTTTTGACTTCCTTAATCTTCGTCTTGATCGCTACAAAAACAAAAAAATGTAGGTTTGAGAAGTCATTAATGTTCTTGACAATTTCTTTGCGCACCTATGAAGTCTTAAATAAATATGCAAAAGAGTTGTGTAACATCTAAAACGGTTATGTAAAACCTTCATGTAAAAACAAAATCCTTCAATACTGACGGAAAATGCAAATATTTGAAGTATTTTTGCTTAAGGTCATTGTTGTATTTCTTTGCCATGGAGATGCTGAACACTTGGCTGTTTTTCATCATCTGTTGTCACATTTTAGCCAAGAACTCATTCTAGTTTATGTCTTTCAGATGCTATTCTGTGCTAATTGTGCAAAGCTGCATGGTGCAATGTGTTGTATTGCAATATCGTCCAGGGTGTGTGAGGATATGATTCTTGGGTACGCATCAAATTCTAATTCCAACCAAGATCAATAAAGAGACTGCACAATTTCTCCTAAACTCGCTCTATTAGTAATGCTAAAACAAAAAAGGTCTTATTACCGATCCCTGAGGCACTCCTTAAATAATTGGTTATTCAAGCATTGCATTATGAAAGAACTTTAGCATTTTAAATGGGTTATTATTAAATGGGTGTATTGTGGATAATGTTTAGCATTACCAACAAAACAGAACAACTACTACACATAATCGAAAACATTACCGTGTCCTTTTAAAGCGCTAGCTTTAAAATCATTATCTGAGCTGCAAAATGTTCTTTCTCCCTGGAGCTTTATTTTGACAAAACATCTATCATATGATGTATTTGCACTAGTGCAATGGAACGAAAATGGTCAAAAAAAAAGAATGCCAAGAAACACAAAGTCAGGGTTTCCACTGATATATTTTCTCATATTGATATCTTTTTCTACTGATAAGTTATTCATGAACTGCATTTATACCTTGAACTTAAAACAATAATTTTAATTATAAGCATTTTGCCTAAAGCATTAACATAAATACACTGAAAAATTTCAGGGGACCTAAAATGTGCTTCATGTGGTTACAATTACATTTTATGTTTTATTAATCAAAAATATATATGTTAATCAAAATTATTATTAAACTCAGATAAGGTAGGAATATCTACCTGTTTAAGGTAACAACTGCATATTATCATTTTCACATTCAACAGTGTTACACATAGTTTTAGACAGTCATCCTATAATGACTAGAAAAAGCCTTTGCTGGGTTGGTGCTTGATAGCTTGCCATAAAATAAAAGGTCCCATGAAATTCTTGCCAGCAGCAAGCTTCCTGTCTTTGACAACATCTCAAACCCTGAAAAAAACTTTCTGGATTCTGACCACATCACTGGTTCTTAGAAACAGCATTTGCAATGAAAGAAGTAGCTCTGCTTTTTATAAATCCAAATATCTCCATTTGCGGTTGAAATCTAATAATCCACTGTTATGAGTATGTTGTTCTACAAAAAAAAAAAAAACTATAAATATACAAAGAGAAAAAAGTTTTTACCATGCTAAGTTGCATTTAAAAACAAAACAATGGAAATAGAACAACAAAAAAGATCTATTCAGAGGTAAACAATATTGGACACACATGTTGTTATGTTTAAGCAGCACTAGACCATTCTTACTGTCTCAGGAGAGAAATAGATTTAAAGAGTGCAAATCCAGAAAGTAAAATCAGAAATATTTTTTTCAGGCAACAATATTATTGGAAACAAATGTGTGGGCTAAAAACCTGGACCTGAGAGGAATCACAATGATGGGAATCAGACGATCGGATTTTGTTCTCTTGAAGTCATTAAGCGCTGGCCAATAAATGAAGCATTCTGAAATCACTTGCGTTAGTAGCAACATGCCGAAAAGTGTTTGGAACAAGTTTTGCTTTTCAGTGCTTGTTATGTTCGTAAAAGGACTATGCCAAAACCCTTCACATCTGAGGTGCGTTGCAATATGTTTTAGACAGATTTCCATAATAGTCTATATAAGAGCTCATTTTCAAAATGGTTCTAAACTCAGTATAGGGTTTGACTTTGTAGCGTGTTTCAACTTTATATCATAAGATCAGTGTGTTGATAATAGTCAAGAAAAAATAGAGCTAGTTTCTCATTTCTTTCTTGTCGTAAAGACAAAATATGTTTTTTTTTAATAGTCAGACACAATAAATGAATATCTCAATTAGCAACTTAACTGGAAAATCTAATCAAGGTCATCATTTATGTTTTGAATTTAATCTTTTCAAATAAATATACTACATATTTAAACTATTACTTGGGATGCAATCTGTACTTTAGGGTGATTTTTAAAATACTAATACAACAATATTCCATAAAAAAAATTAATTACCAAATTCACTGGCGCACATGTGTTCCAGAATTGCATCTGTGTTCATCTCATTGTCACATGGCGGACAAACAGAAGGGACACCTGAAGAAAAAAAGACGAAAAAAAAAACGATTTAATCCAAATGTCTCACCATATGTATTCAATAATGCTTGCTTATCGACTTGGGATGTAAGCAAGTATAAGATTATAAATTGATCTAAGTGTAAATGTTTAATTATTAATATTCATCATCATCATAATCATCATCAATGTATTATTTTGATTTTGTATTTATATGTATGTGTGTGTTTAGTTTTTATGTTCATCAAACAGCATCACAATTGACTGTTTTTTCAACTTAATTTTTTACAGTTTCAAATTCAAAATAGTGAAAAGATTAAACAAATTTATTACTGCAGGTTATGACTTTGACGTCACTTAAAAAATAAATGTATTTTAACACTGTAATGTTAAACAAGAACTAAATACAATAACCCTTGTTTATTTGTTTGTAATGCATCATAAATATCTAAACAATCACCCTTATCAAACCATAATTCGCAAAAAGTTAAGACACACCTACTGATTCTTACTTTTATTTTTCACATATTTAAATAACCCAACAGGGTAACACTTTACAATAAGGTTCATTAGTTAAACATTAG
>SCHK01439955.1:0-13235 GCA_004124795.1 Poropuntius huangchuchieni
AGTGTCCTACCTATAATTAATTTGGCTGGATAAATAAAAACCTTTTAAGTCATTTTTCTCAGTTTCACACAGTTTCAAAGGTCTTTTGCCTTTGTAGGGCAGAATACTGAAGAAAACATCTCTTTCCATTCCTGTTTCACTTTAATTCTGTACACACTGAGTTATTTATTTACAGAAGTTGCAAACTGTATTGTACAGTAAACAGTACACTCAAAAAGATGCTACTACAGATTTTTAAATTTAACTTTTCAAAGTGTACAAAATTAAACTAGTTGTTAATGCAGTGACATCACTCTCTTTTTAGTTCTGAATCATTAACAGATTTTAAATTTTTCTAGTGGAAATATTTAAATTATGTTTAAGGGAAGGAGAATACTGAGCATAAAAATGCAGTATTTATTTAGTAATATCATTTGAGTATATTATGATGGTAACACTTCAGTATAGGGACAAATTCTCACTATTACCTAGATGTACTTTAGCATGCTATTATTAACATATTGGCTGTTTATTAGTATTTATTAAACACATAATCTGCATGACCATATTCTACATCCCTAATCCTACCCAATACCTAAACTTAACAACGACCTTACTAACTTTTAATAAGCAGCAAATCAAGCGTTTATTATGGCAAATGTGATATTTGGTTAATGGTTTGTTAATGCGAGAATTGGACCTTAAAATAAAGTGACCATTATGATAACATACAGTATTCAACATTCAAATAATATTTATTTAAAAATAGCCATCTCCATACTTTTGGCATCCATGTTTCTTGTTTATATCTGAGAGAAACCGAAATGTTGCTTTGCTTATCACTTAGATCAGGACAGGAGTGACTCTGTAAACATACAGAGCAATAGTTTAGGGGATTTTTAAACTTAATTTAAGTGCGGTTGTGTATATGGGTTTTAAATTGTGAAACTAAGGCTTGAAACATACTCTTAGTAAGTACATGATCTGTTTCGTGTGGTGTTGCATTCCAAAGTATGTCAGAAAGCACTCTATATAAACGCATATAGCAGTTGATAATCAGTTTTCTCTGTAAGGTCAACCACTGCCACTAAAATGCATTGGCTGAACATAGTGTTTTTCAGGCTTTAGTCGATGCTTTAACTTGATCTTTTATCACTTTTTAAAAGTGCTTTTCATATAAAAATGTACTTTTCAGGTTATTCAAGATATTTTAATGTTGCTGGTGAGTGTTTTTAAGCACACCTTGTTCTCAATCTTTTTACATCTCACAGAGTTGAGTCAAATGAGTGTGTTTGTGTGCGTTTGTGTGTGTGTGCACTGGCTGATCTCAGCGCCCGACACTGGTGAATCATCAGGCGGTTACAGGTCATGGTCACCGTGACGATGAATGCTGCCTCATGATTGGGTCAGGGGGACATCAAAGTGACGCAGCGTTTTAGCAGGGCTTACAGGCAGAGCAGAACAGGTTATTCACCCGTGACTCCACCTCACAGGTAGTGAGAGAGATAAAGAGAGGTGAAACTGGCTTATCAACCGCTCCCCTCTCTCTCTCCTTCTCTCTGTTTCCCTCAACACCCATTATTGCCTTTAATTACGCTCTCTCCATCTTCCCTGTATCAATCAAACATGAACTAATTCTTTTTAAATGCAGTTAGTGATTAACTTGACAGACAGCAACAGCTAAATTAGACTGCTGTCCCTTTAAGACCAACTACACGGATCCAGTATACTGATACACATGGTTTTCACCCAACTGTTTACGTTTATTTAGCTCATAACTGACTGTGTTTATGTGAATACTCCACATGACGGGCATATTGACATAATTGTGTTCGTGTTTAATAATTCAAGCGCAATAAAACACGAAAGAGATCTGTTTTCGCAATTACATGCTGTCTGTGTGTCAGTCAGCACGAGCAGCAGATTGAGTTCTTTTTTTAATAACTCTATCAAGCGCATCCCTCTCTTTATTTTCCTTATCACTCAAAGGTGTATGTAATTGAAGTAGTACTATGTTACGCAGAGACATCTGCATACCGCAGAATACACAATATAGCAAAATCTGTAACGATAGACGTTATTCCGCAGTAACGATATATACCGCCATATCGCCCTGCCCTAATTGCGCTTATAAATCCTTATGTCCACACTCACACAGCTCTTTGCATTCTGAATTGCGTGTGTCTGGATGTGGACTAGAAAAGCCTGTGGCTTCATAAGTAGGTTGTGCTGATGAGCGCAGAGAGAATCAGTCTTTGCACTTAATTTAATGGCTGGAAGGTTATTTTTAGCAGCGGAGAGAGGGAAAGAGGCCGAAAGGATTGAAGCCGTCTCGGGGTCCTCTGTATGGGGTGACCGCGCTTTGTCTGCGAGGCAGGGTAAGGGGCACTGGGACTTCTATTGTTATCACCATGCTATTACTCGGTCCGTCAGGCGCCCTGACGGATAATGGTCGCCATGGTTACCCGGTGCACAGGTGGCCAACTTGAGCTCGGCGTGCCAGGCTTGAAAAAGAAGTGAGCACTTGTGCGAAAATGAAAAGTGTGTGTGGGTGAGCTACAGTGAAACCTAGTCTGTCAGGAAAGCCGGCGTGAATGTGTGTGTGTGTGTGCTGCAGTGAAGCACTGTGTGCTAGGTGTCGCAAACCTTGATGCACATCCAAAAGAAAAGGGTAACTCGAGCTGAGCGCTATTAATGCGCATGTGTTCGTGTTAAAGTGCACCGTGTTGTGAAACCCAAAGCCACGTTACGTCCCACCGCCGGCTTTCCAGGTTAATAATCATGTCTGAGAAATGACGTCATAAATGACATCGCACACAAATGTAGTAACGAGAGACCTCTGGTCGTTCTGAGACATTTATTTATAACCTCCCAGTGCTTCTGCAACAACCCATTCCTCCTTAATCCCAGAATGCCCTGTTCTTTACTCATTGTACCTCATTGTACAAGCAGAGAGTTCTGGACAAAGAACGAGAGTTGCAGAGAGAAAGAACAGAAAGAAACGGACTCCAAACTCTCCCTCTTTCTTTCTGCTGTTATAAAGAGCCTCTTCTTTTACCCAAACCAGTTTTCTCTCATCTGTTTGGTTGTTGGCAAGTGATAGCTATCGTTCTTGGTAATGGCTTTTGTCTGCTCCTGATTTAGATGCGGAAGGGCAGGTGGAACGAAAGTGCGGTGTCCACACCGGTCTTCTCGGTCATGAGCCCTGAGGAGAAATACTGGCACTGTCGAGCATGTCTCTGCTGCTGTATTGAGCGCAGATGACTTAGCATGAGTCAGCATCACCCTGGAGCGAAACTAGCAACAGAGTGAATCCTGCAGAAGGATATTTGGGTTGTGAAACTCATGAGTGGATCGTTTCTGTTAAGAAACTAAAGCTCAGCCCTATCTTAAGTATTGCATCTGTGGATTTCTGGCAATTTGTTGTGCAAGGGACAGCGTTTTTATTTGACAGGGTGGACATTTTGTAAATAGATTCCAGAGAATCTGATAATGTTGTTGTCTTTTGCATTCAAGAGAGGGATTTGCATTATTTATTCTGATATTTTGCAGTTCTTGTTGGTGACATAAAACGGAAAATGAGATCCTTTATGTCTCAGTCGTGACTCCTACACACGCAGTGAGAGCTAACAGAGACTTTCTTGTGACCCAAGTAATCATACAGAAGAGCTCAAGACTGTCTTCAGAATTGCAAAAATAACACAATCTATTCAAAACTAAAGGCATTTCCTTATGAACTCAACATTTCACATACGGTAATATTCCTGCAGGTCCAAATGATCTGAGCCAGTTTGTTACTGTTACCTTAAACTATTACTTAAATGTTTTTCATTATTGTAATAAGTTTGTTGAAGTACTAGAGTTACAAAAGCTGAAGTAAAAATAAATGATTTTTGGAAAAAATCTGAAAAAGTGAGAAAAAGATTTAAGCAGTGTTTTAATCAGGGATGCAATTCACTTATAGCTTTATGTTCTTCCTATGTGTCATAAATGGTTTTTATTGTGTTGAAGATATTTTATGAGACATAACTCCAGTGAGGTGTACCTCTTAGTAAGAACATTTTCAGGCTTATACTTTCACATTCCCTGTCTAGATGTTCTGGTTTTGTGTGTTTCAATTACCGGCATGTGAGACAAAGTTGTTTGTTTCTATTTCTCCATTTTTTCCAGAGCTGTCAATTTTATTCTCCCAATGTTTACATGCCCCCTTGAGATAATGAATGTTTTCCAGACGTGAGATTACACAAACAATCTACATTTTGTCCCCCTGCGACTGGGTGTTTGAGTACTTCTGGATTTAGTGTCCTTTTTAGTGTTCTGAAGGACATTAACGCCTCTAAATGTTCAAGTTTGGCTGCTAGACTGGTATTATCTGGTGCCTTGGCTCCAATGACCTGCTGGAAGTGCTGAAATGGCTGTGTTCTGGTCTCCAGCGTGGGGAGCCGCTCTCTCTGTTGGTTTTTGTTGGCTGAGCCAGAAGCTGCTTGCTAGGGCAGAATGTGTGTTTGTGCCCGGAACTGTCTGTAAAAGACTGGCTGTCCTGAACATGCTGCTTTAGAGTGATTCTGGGTGTGTATGATTGAAGCCCATGGTGTTCCATTTGAGAGGACACAATGTGTGTCTTCCGCCATGAAAAAGAGAGTAAGGACCGTTCTTGGTAGATGCTGAAGGTTTTGAGATGATTTCAGAGTCATCATTTACTCACCCTCAAGTTGTTCCAAAGCTGGCTTGCTGCCTTCATTGAAATTTTAAATTGAAAATTTTAATGAAGTGAATAAGGACCAAAAAAAATAAACACCATAAAAATGGCTTGAAATTAGTTAATGTGACTTGTGTGCTATATATCAAGTATTCTGAAGCCACAGTCGTGATTGTGTTAAAACATTCAAATATTTAGTTAATTACTGATAATCTTCTACTCGGGTTAGCTTTTAACCACTGTGACTCATTGTGTCAGTCAGTTCCAACCAATTTTGTGACACTTATTAACTATGAACCAGTATTATTCACACAGAAAAATAAGGGTTTAAAATTGTACCTTTTTGTGTACAAAACTGCGACTGCTGTCGCTGGAGCAGTACCCTTAAAAGGACATATTTGTATCTTTTTTACCCCTAATAGCTACATATTAGTACCTTAAGAGTACGTATTACTACTCTAAGGTACTAATATGTAGCTATTAGGGGTAAAAAAAAAAAAAAAAATGTAACAAGGTGTTGTACCCAAAAATTTACAGCTTTAAACCCTTATTTTTCTGTGTTTGTATCATATTATAGCATGTTTTGAATTATGTTAATTTAAGTTTTAGTCATTTTATTATATAAACATGTCCATTTAGCTTTCATTTGTTTTTATTTTAGTAATAGTAGCAATTCAGCTTTTTTCATTTTATCTTTATTTCAATGAATGAAAACAACTGTAAATAGTTTTAGTTTTAGTTAACTATGACACTGTTGTGAAACAGCTAAATCAATTCCTTACTAACAATCTGACTCAAAAGAGTGATTCATTTGTAAATTAGAGATTTCGATTTTAATTTTTCTGAATCTCTTTCTGTGAAGGAATTAAAGTCATATGGGTTTGGAACAACATGAGGTTGTGTAACTGATGACAGAATCTTAATTTTTGGATCAAGTAACCCTTTAACTTGTTTACACAATGGGTTTAAATTTGGAAAGGACTGCTGGGAAGCCCTCTTACACATCACTGTGTGTGAGAGAAACTCATGGAGACCACATTTTGTGTGTGTGAATGGCTGGTTTATGCATACGTGTGTTTTGGGCTGACTCAATTCAGTAGGTCAGTTAACACAGCAATGATAAGCATCTTCCTCCCCCTCTCTGTCTCCCTCTCTCTCTCTCTCTCTCTCTCGCTTACACGCGCATGCGTGCATGTGAAGTCAGGGCCTGGTTTTGTTTGTCATGCATTTTTTAGATCAGATTTGGTGTCTGTTGGCATGATTTCAAAGATAGAAAGACATTGTGTGAGCGTGAGTGAGGGAAGATGAATAACCCTCATTTGCTCATTCTATCTGTTCTTTGCCATCTTCTGTGATGATGGCAGTTTTGGCAGCTTATGTGCTGCGCTTCGTTCTCTCAGATGCTTTTTTCTCAAAACTTTTAAAATGATGGTTGTATTTCAGAAATATCCTGGTCATATTCCAAAAATCAAAAGAATAAATCGAATAGTTTTTTGTATGGTGACATTACTTTCCTGACGAATAAGCACATTGTCATACATTCTCATTACCATTAAAAAACCATTCTCATCATCGTAATGGCATAATGAAAACCAGCGAGTGGGGCAGTGATTTTTACCTTGTTGGTAAGATACAAACCAAAATATCATCAAATTTTTAACTGTCCTCATTGTGGTTACCATTAAAATAAAGGACTGAGATCATCACAGCATTTTTTCAGTTGCGACATAGATTGTTTTTGATCAATGTTCTCATGTTTAGTCTACTATAGCCATGTTTTGGAGGCTTGTTAATGCTCACAAGTGTCCTCTAGCTGTTTAATTGTATTTTGTGTGTATGTATTTGCGATCTTCTCTTTGCTAGACCCCCTCTGCTATTCTCTGGACTTCCAGTGTTTAGTCTACTTTGCGTCTGTCCGCCACGTTCGCTTGTGAGTGTTTCTTTCAGGCCTCAGTCCACCCATCCTGTCAGAGCTCTGTGTCCTTCTGGTGTGCTTCTGAGATTAGCTCTCAAAACTTTCTGGAGTGTTGATTTTGAGTGTGTCGGGCAGTTTCGGTCTAGTACACTCAGCAGTTGTCTGGGTCTTTGACCTTTACAGGTGTGATTGAGTGGGAGGATGATTAGTTTTAAGTTTCTTGCTCCTTTTTATTTGTTCTTGCACTCCTCGATGTCATATTTTCAGGTAATTTTTTTGTGCAGTTTCATATTTGGCCCCTCAGGAACCCAAATGGGCGTTAATAGTGGATGGTTTGTGATTTGTGTGTGACCATCTTTGAGCAGAAATATTTTGAGTGTATGTAAACGTTTTATATGATTTGACCATTAAAAAGGGCCTGTATAGGCCTCTTATTCTTCTACCAGTATAAATTTGGCTCAGCATGTGGGTTGGGCATTATTTGAACCACTTTTGCCCAGACATTTCACCTTTAACCCCAAATCCTCTTTGTGTTGGAGAGTAAGTGTGATCGATGAGGCCATTATTAGCAAGCCGCCACCCCTGGAGGGTGACCTAAAAAGCCGGGGTCTGAAAGCAGGGGGCAGTCAGGGGGTCACCGTTCCATCCCCCTCCGTCTGGAGGACAATCTCGCACCTCATGGGGGTTTTCAGGACCACAAAGACCAAGGGAGAGTTTTCTAATAAGCCCGAGGAATTTTGGTCTAGGACGTTTATTGATGTCATGGCTCAAGGACATATTATCTGTTAGGAACTGAACCAACTGTTTTTATTCTGTGTAAGTGACTGTCATGTGCATGTGTTTGGGATTTTGTGTTTACATCTGTTTACTTTTGTTTCACGCACAGCAGTCGAGTGTTTACGTTGGACTTCAGTGCCATGCGAGTTTGTGACCTGGAGTTTGACCTCGTCAGGCGTCTGTCCACGCCTTGCAGCTCCACAGCCACAGCCACAGCCACAGCCACACCCACATGATCAAGCCCCACCCCTAACTGCCTGAGTGTGTGGAAGTACTACTGTAGAGATAACTTTGGCTGGAGGGAATATTCAGAGGTGAGACACACCAGTCTGATCCATTCTTTCCCTTTCTTTTATAATTCCTTTCAGGCAATTTACATTAGATTTCTATTTTAAATTAAAATGCTGTTTTTTCGAACTTTCTATTTATCAAAGGATCCTAAGCAATCCGACTGTTTTTAAGACTGATGATAAGAAGAAATATTTCTTGAGCACCAAATCAGCATATTAGAATGATTTCCGAAAACAAATGAAAAGTAATGGCTGCTGAAAATTCAGCTTTGTCATCACAGGAATAAAATGCATCAACAAATATTACAAAATTTTAATAATATTTCACAACATTATTGTTTTTTTTATTGTGTTTTTGTTCAAATAAATACCAGCTTGGTAAGCATGAGAGACTTCTTTCAAAACATTAAAACATCATGCCAACCTCAAATTTTGTTTTGATTTTAGAATGGAAATAAAACCTAAACCTGTTCTTGAAAGATTTTGTAAGATTGTGCACATAAATAGCAGGTTTTCGGTTCTCAGATTTAGTGTTGTGTGTGTGTGTGTGTGGTTGGCTCAAAGAATGTACGTGTGATTGCGTTGTGTATTGGGTCTCAAGTCGAACTGGCTTGCACACACCGTAGAAGACGTCCTGTTCTACTCACAAGCGCCTGAAATCAGAACATTGCATAAGCGTTCCTTTGAAAACAAAGCTTTTTATTTCCTCTGAAAATCTCCTATGATGGATACATTCTGACCAGTGCTCCGGATGAATTGAGTGGGAGTCGGAGCACATTTAAGTGTTCTGTTGTTCTCTCTTTCTCTGTCGAACTCATTTCCTCTCTTTTTCTCCGTTTCACAGCCGGTGGTTCGGTTGATTGAGGAGGCTAGCGGCCGAGGACTGAAGGAGGTCCGTTTCATCACGCTGCAGAATCAGTACATCCTGAACATTTGCGAGGGCTTCCAGCAAAATGCTGTTTTCGGTTTTCGCCGGCAGATAAAAAAACGACCGCTGTTCAGGTCCTCCATCATGCTCACGCCTTACCTCCAGTAAGTATCCTTGTTTACTTTCAGCGCTCACTAAATGTCTTAAAACTTTTGTTAGACACCACTGATTTCACACGGAGTATCCCATAACAACCAATTTTGTACCAAAAATGGGTTTGTTCCCCAAAACACCTTAAAAAGAGCCACATACGGCATTGTTTCTTCTGGATGCGCTCCGAAACCCCAAGATAACTCGCAAGCGGTTCACTGCTCGCCGAGAACATATCGGACTTTGCAGTATTCCCATCAGCAAGGGGTTTAAAGAATATATCTCATTTTAATTGCTTAAAGCACTGCTTGTGCCTCCAGAAGACTTTCCTGAAACATAATATTCCTGCTCACCTTAAGCTAGAACATGGACTGCAGCCTAGGCTAGTCTATCATAATTCTCATAAGGATTCAAATATTTTCAAATATGATGTGTGCTTATTTACAGGGGAAAAGAAAAAAAAATGAATGCAGCAGATGTAAAAAGGTAGAGGAGAAGGGAGGATGGTTAAATGGGTTCCAGACCTGTGTAAGAGAGTCTAACGTGACCATATGACATTCTTTCATCTCTTACATCTACTAAGTCACTCAGGCCTGTGAAGAGTCAGAGACATATTTTTCTGTATGTTCCCTTATAGCTACATGTAAATTAAGGTGAACAGCAGTTTTGAATCTTTTCCGTCCTTTTGTGTATTTATTTTTTCTCAATAGTGTCTAGCTGTAGCTGTCAGCCCCCAGCATTAATGGATCAGAATCAGGACTGGAAGATATATTATTTTAGCCTTTTGACAATTATATATCATAATATGTATAAACATTTTTAAAGGTTGAATTTCAGTCAGTTTAAACTGATTTACTGAAACAGGCAGTTTGAAGTCACCAACACTTTTTCTTCTACTAATGTTTAAGTTAGACATGCTATTCATCTTGTCGCTTTCATACTTGCAAGTTGCAAGACAAGTAGAGATTGTTCATTTATTGCCATCAGTCTGCTCCTGTTGTCAGGTAGAGGCCACTGCAATGCTGGTCCACCCGTTTAAAGGGTCCTGCAGCGTCAGGAACACATTGTCCTGAGCACAGGGGTGGAACTCATTAGTGCGATTGACAATTTGGCCGAACCGCTGCCTGCACCAGCTGAGTTAATGCTCAGCAAGCGGCATAAATCACCCTTTCATTCACACACAGACACTCTTAACAAACAGACCCTTAACAGTTGCTTTCCAGAAAGTGTTTGCTTATCTCTTCAAAATGATTGCCCTAATTTCTTTTCATTTGGTTTTCCTCAGTGTCTCTCAAAAATATATGGTAAAGGAATTGCTGCAGTTCTAGCACTAGAAGTCTAGGAAAGTAGTGCAAGATAAAAGTTAAAAGATGACTCATAAGGTAGTCACACTGATTTGAGGGATAACCTTTACCTGCTAGAAATCAAGTGCGATGTTTAGTCACAAGACTGAACCCTGACCTCCAGACTCATAAACTCACAAGTACCATCATTTCAGGAGAAATTAATGAAATTTCATGATTCTCAATACCAATTTCTGTACCACAACAAACAAAAGTGTTAATGTTTTTAAAAGTATTTTTTATTCATTCATTTCTGCTGTACGTATTTTATCATTTAATCTCATAATTACGTTTTCCTCTTTTCTTTAGGACTCTTGGTGGCCTTTCCTCAGCATTTCTCTCCTCCCTGGAAAGTTCTGGAAACCAGCCTCTCTCTCCCACATCGAGCGGTCCTTCCAAAGTGTACCCTGAGACCTGGTTACCCATGAACAACAGTCAGGACTTCCTGCAGGTGCCCGTCTCCCGGGATGACCGCAGCTACCGGACCGTCTACAGCCTCTTCCACAAAACCGTCTCTGAGACCAAGTTCCGCATCCTGAAGATCCTCCGTGTCCAAAACCCCTTCCTCTGGGAGAAGTACAAAAGGTGTGGTAGGAGATTTTCAAACAATGTCTAGATCCTTTGTGCTATTCAAAGTTGTTTAGACTATTTATCTGGGGCCAAAGCAGTGTTTAGGAAACACTGACATTACGAACTGGTTGAAGACAGACAATAAAAGGTTATCAGGACAGATCTTTGTTTCATAAACGTCTGTAAAGGAGTATTTAGTCGCACCCCTGAACATGACTCTGGGGCTTTGATGTTCGCTTTCAAGCTGCTAGGTGTCAACCACGTTAACGGTTCTTACTAAGTTTTGTTGGTCGGAAACAGATGTTTTTTTTGTGGTAGGTCCGTGAGGTGAACTTCTCAGCGTGTGAAATGTGAAACATGTACAGAGGAAGTGAGTGAGAGAGGAAAGGGTGCTAGTGTAGGGGACTTGGTGTTTTAAAAAAGACATTTCGTGCCCCTCGTCCGTGGACGATAGGTTACAGAAAAGGGATGAGTCAGTAAGAAAGANATTTTAAAAAAGACATTTCGTGCCCCTCGTCCGCGGACGATAGGTTACAGAAAAGGGATGAGTCAGTAAGAAAGAGTTATTGCTGCTGACTCATGAGTTGTGTTCGTGCGTGCGTGTCTCTTCACTGCTATCTTAAGCATGCGACCGATTAGCTAGTCCTTGCATATTTCCATGTGTCTAGTAATGCCATTGCTGGAGTGATTGCTGTTTACGAACACACAGTAGACAGTGTAATGTGGTGACATTTTAGGTATATTACATTTTGGTAGTCTAGCATGGTAATTTTCAAACTTTTTTATGTCAAGGACCCTTAAATACAATGAACCCCCTTTCTTAAAATATTAAACTTGTAAAGACTGACCCATTTATACTGTGTTGGAAAATATTAAGCGTGATAATATAGGCATGTTGTTTCTAAAAACTAAGTAATAGCTTTAATATAGCCTAGTCATTGTACTGAAGCCAAATCAAATGATTAATATTTTCTGGAAAGTATGTAGTGTGTATTAAGTTCATAGCAAATCTTTTTTTTTCCTACCGACTATTAGAGTGATGAACAATTTTTCGCCAAATTATATGTAGAATTGCTTCTTTCTGTTAAAAATAGGCATGAATTTTACAATATTAACAAATAATAATAACAATATATATATAACAGCGTTTTAGTTTTAATATTTTCGACCAGTTAATTAATTCCAATAGTTTTTGCTTTGGTACTGAAATTGCTACAGAGAACTGTGAAATTTTACTGGTATTAACTACTATAGAATAAAATTAAATATTTGCATAACTTAAGATTTAGACAGGCTTTAGAAATTATAATAAAACAGTGTATTATCAAATTTTGTGAAATCTGTTAAAACGTTTAACGTTAATGTTTAAAAAAAAAAAAGATTCCATCCAAGAACCATCCACTTACACAAGAATAGACTCAATAAGTATAACATCAACAAGAATAATTCAATAAGTGAAACATTCATGTGTAGTTTTGCTTGACTTATTGAGGTGATTGAAATCTGAAATCCTATATATCCCTGAGAGGCCAACTGAATATAGAGATGTGGATATCTTATTTACATGCTACTACGTGTCTCAAACAAAACTCTTTAATATCATTCAAAGATTCAATGCAATGAACCTCACAACATTTGGCAAATCCAGCGATTAGTTCATCCCCTTGCAAGCACTCATTGTAGTAGCCTGGGAAAGAGAGCTGAAGGAATAAAGGTTGGTGTGTTCGTATGCTTGTGCAGGTGAAGATCTTTTGTACAATATTTCTGAGTGTTTCCAGGGTGTTGGCCAACGAGCGAGAGAACGAGAATGTCACTGGGTAAGCATGAAAGAGGATTTGTTTGCATCAGTAAAAGAAAGAACAAAACAGACTGATGGCAGAGTAGCTTGGTGTAAAAGAGCTTAAAGGAGATGAAAGGAGAAGCTGAAACAACACGAGTGATGACTTTACTGACGCATATGGAGTCACTGCTCTTCGGCAATGTGCGCGTGAGCGTGTCAGTCGATGATTGTGACAACTGGGCCTTGTCAATGGCCATAGGGTCACTTGAGGTCAGTTAGGGCCAGGCGGTGTCACACTGATCAGAGAGTTTCTCTCAGCCAGGCTGACCTTGCGTCCCCTGTGCCCACAACAATAGAGGCACAGACTTGGGGCTAATGGAGCCCTGTTGCTGACTGGGTTCACTCAGGTCCCTGGCGCTCATCTGTTCACTCACCCTTTCTGTACCCTCTCACTTCTCTGTTTCCATTTGACCAGATGACAGACTGAGGCGCTCCACAGTTTGGCTTGTTGTGTTGTTTTTGTGCAAGGACAGCTGGCGTTCTCTGACACAACAAAGTTTGTTTTATTTTAGCCCTAGAAGTCTGCATACAGTAATTGTTGGCATCAGGAATCAAAATTAACTTTTTTCCCACACCTGCAAGACAGTAGTGGCTGAATTGAGAAGATTTATTAGATGTGAGATTGTAAAGACAAACCAGTGTAAAACTATTAATTTGAGTTTTTAGTGTAGCATTTTGAATTTCTTTAGACAAGATATAATCTAATTGTAATATTGCTGGTTTATTAATTAATGGCCAGAACGTGAAGATAACTATCTGCTTATTAGTATCAACTAGAATTGTAATAGTGCATCCCTAGCCTCT
>SCHK01439957.1:0-16244 GCA_004124795.1 Poropuntius huangchuchieni
CGAGACGTTTCTGGACTTTCATAGTATTTTTCCCACACTATGGAGGTCAACTTGTGACTGTTTGGTTACCAATATTCTTCAAAACATATTTCATTGATTTTTAGGTGAACTACCCCTACAAACAGAATCTGTGAACATCTGCAAAATTCCGCTGAAAGTTCCACAAAATGCAATAGAATTGGAAAGCCGCTTATTCAAAAAGTTCTACACATCCCCCAGGAGCTTGTTTATGAAAGATTTCAGCTTTTTGCTGCCAGTAAGACTAATAATACTATTAGCATGTTTGAATCCAAAATTAAATCCTGATTTTTCCATTAAACTCAGCATAGAAAAAATGGAAAGCATTTCCCGCCTTACTATTTAAATGTTAGCTGTACTGAAACTGTAAAAAAACTGTGAACCAGCAGTCTTATAGATATAGATAAGTGTAGTTGATGTATAATGTGACCAAGAACCTAAGATTTTAGGTTAGATTAAGAAAGATGGATGTTTTGCTTTGCTATTTAAATTTCTTTTGCTTTTCAGCAGTGCCTTCAGTGGTAAATTGTGTGTGTGTGTGTGTGTGTGTGTGTGTGTGTGTGTGTATACATACACACATATACATACATAATGCATTAATAAGAAAGGAATTAGGAAAATGTTTAAATAGTTCTAATCAGAGTTTGAATTAGAAGAACTTCATGAAGAATATTCATCATCTATATATTGCACTGTACTGTCGTTTTGGTCGCACTGGATCTGCTAAATGTTAGACAAAAATACTGTCATTATGTGCATTGTATGAACTCTGACTCTCTCTTTTTCCACACCCTTTCAAAGTCCCCTTCTCAGTTTCTTTCTTTCAATTCAACTCCATTTCTTCTTTTTGGCCTCAGACTACATAACACGTCCTTACAAAGTCCTTCGTTCACTCTCTCTCTCTTTCTCACTCGGCAGCTTTACAACTCTCAGCCATATCCTTTCATAGACTGACTCTCTCTCTCTAGTCAGCTGACTGTCTGGCTCTCTGCCTCAGTGGCTGGCTGGGCTCAGTGGCGTGGCAACGTGCAGCTTGCCATGTCTGCTGTCGCTACGGGAACCAGCTGCAGCGAGAAACACAGCAAAGCTGGGTCAGCACAGCCTGCAGATTCATTCAGAAAATCTTCTGTCTGAGAGAAATGTAATACCGAAGATGTCTGGCTTACTGTAAACCGAGTTTCTCACAGTTTCTGTACACAGGTGATAATTAAATCCTCAAAATTCAATGACATGTTATCTCGTATCAGGTTTATTAAACACTGGACGTGGTAAACAGTAGTTAAGGATCGAGGCTGCACATAATGTCTCAAATCAAAGTACAATACTTAGGATAATTTGTTAGGTTAATAAGTTTTACATGGATTTAAAAAGTATTTTATTAGATGTATAAATATATTTGGAACATACACTACCAGTCAAAATGTAATAATTAAGAAATACAGTAAAAATTTGAAATATTATTAAAATGTAAAATGTTATATTAATGTTAATAATATTTATATATAATATTTATTAAATGGAATATATATACATATACGTTTTTTAAGGGTCATGTGATACCGAAGACTGAAGTTGTAAATAACATTTTAAAATGTACAGTTATTTTAAATTGTGATAATATTTCACAATAATACTATGTTTATGATAAAATAAATGCACCCTTGGCGAATGTAAGAGACTTCTACGTATGTATGTATTATTGGTTCTTTTTTGGTTATAGAAGCTACTGTATATGAAGAATTGCAATTATTCTGATGCAGTCATTCACTATATAAAGCAACCCTGAAGCACCTTTTTAAAGAGTGAAAGTCTCCTATTCATGAGCAACATGTACAGTCAATTACAGGTGTCTGAATGAATCTTCTCTTCTCCAAGAGACTGCTGATCTTTTGAGACAATGTGTAATCAGATGCCCCACTGTTGTAGGAGGTCAGTGTCAGAATCACCGGCTCCCAGACAGCCAGCTGGCATCACCAGCATGATGTTAGACGGCTCTCCTTAGGAAACCTTGAAATTACGACCCAGGCTAAAAATAGTCTTCTCCTTGAGTCAGTGCATGCTTTCAAATATCAGAAGTTTAAGCTGCTGCTAAATTTGGTTTTGTTTACTCAGTTAGCAGATGCTCTTACAGTGCTTGAACACGAGTGAGTGTGAACTTTCTTAGCCATGTTTTATTGCACTGAAAGCATGCTTTGCCATGTTTCATATTTCTGTGTGTTAGATATGATGGCAGTAGACCATAGCAGTTTGCTGATGATCACAGAATGTTCTAATGCAATGACCAGTGTCCAGAAGACCTGTTAACACACTCAACCTGATTTATGGAGACTGAGCTGGTCAGTTCTGCAACATAATTAGTGTGCACAAATAATATTTAGTTTGTTCAGTTAACGTAGATGTGTGAGGATATGTCATAAGCAGCCAAAATAAATGCTTATATCACTGCATAAAAACTTGAATATGCCTATTTGAAATCCTTAAAGCGATAGATCACCCAAGTTCACCCAAAACTGCAAATCCTGTCATTTATATTGAAAAAAATCAGTGCATTGAAATTGCATACATTTCATAAAGAATATTTATTTTAATTATTTTTATTATTATTTTATTTTTTTTACAAAAATAATTTTTTACGGTGTCATGTTGTTCCAAAACCCATAAGACTTCGGTTAATCTTTGAAACAAATTACACCTGTTCATCACACAATGTAAAAATTTATTTAAGTTTGAAGTAAAGATTACTGGAGTATGTTGTACAAGAAAATAGTATCCAATAGCAGTTTTCCTATCCCTATAGTATGCTTTAGTGAAAATCGTTTCTACACCAAATCATTTTTAGTGTCTAAAGTGATTGTATCTCTTCAAAAGACTTGGACTAAATAATTCATATGGACTCATGGTGCTTTTATTAACTTTTTTAGATCTTCTAAAAGTTTGGTTACATTGACTGTCAATAGAGTGACAGAAATGTTTTAGGTTTTATTGAAAAAAAAAATTCTTTGTGTTTTGAAGATTAACCAAAGTCCTATAGGTTTGAAATGAGTGAGTAAATGATGACAGAATTTTTATTTTTAGGAAAACTATCCCTTTAATTCAAATTGGTGTTCTTTTTTTTTTTGGTCACAAATTTTTTTTATGACCCCTAAACCAAATAAACGGATAGCTTTTATAAATGTACATTTCAGTAATACGAATCTAACACTTTTAAATCCGCAACCAATCAAATCAAAGCCAATTTATCAACAGAGCAAACCAGTGACGAATCACAGTAATCCAGTCATGAAAAGAGGAAAGCAGCAACCAATCAGAATTAGGTATTGATCAAATAAGCATGCTAGAGATGGGCTGATGTCAGACACCACTCTACACGTATGCGTGTCATAGATGTCTATTCTGAGCTGGTGCGTATATTAACTATGCTATAAAAAGCAGCACATGTCGGCTGCATATGTTGGTTGCAAAGTTTGTATGGTGCCACCCAGACAATCAGGTTATTTAAACAGCTTGACCTACAAATAAAAGGGCGCTTTCTCTCCCACACACACACACACACACTCATTTTGAACACTGGGAGTGTGACGGAGAGGCGAAGGGAGGTACTGGGATCAGAAAGTCTCTGCAGCTGTGGGTCTACGTGAGTTCTGGCAGGGACACACTCTCCCTCTCTCTATCGCTCTCTGCTTGCACCCTCCCTCCCTGGCATCTATTCCTTTATTCTCCTCTTCATTTTTCTATTTCTCCCCTCTTTCTCTGCCTAACACCTCCCCCCATCCCCAAGAGACCTTGACAATGAGAGATGTTTCACTTTTAGCTTGATATCTGAGACGTGTGAAAGACAAGCAGATGCATGGGAACCAAACTGAAAGAGCAGAATTTCATTTAGCTCAAAATGACTCAGAAAATACAGTGATTAAAACCACAAATTTTGCCACAAAAGACCAGAATTGTTTCATTTGTGAGACATGTAATATAGGATGATGCTCCTGTTTATAATGTGTCCGCTCACACTGACAAACATTTAGTCTTATAGTCTATGTCTGTGAGTGTGTGTGTGTGTGTGTGTGTGTGGAAATCAGCTTTTTTTTCAGCCGGATACACAGTGGCCATGAACTGGCCCCATCTATCCCACGTTCCACCTGCTAGACATACATCAGGGAGACCATCTGCAGCAATTCTGCAACCTGCTTCCTTAACTGGACACAATAACACAGTGGACTTGTTAGTTTGTTTCCTCAACCCATGTGACCTACAAGCTAAATATTAAGTTCCAGCCAAGGTCAGTTGAAAAGACTCAAATCAGGGAGCGGAGAGAGAAAGAATGAGAAAGTAAAGCCAAGAAGAGGGCAAGGAGGGCATGCAAACTGCAACAAAGCTGCTGATAAAATGATTCCAGTAGATTGTGGAGTGTTTTAGTAGTTAGGTCACTAGTATATAATGTGACTTGCTTTGTTTGAGTGCAAACTTGGTCTGTACTGCCACTTTGTGGTCGTAGGTGGAATAATACGTTAGAAATGATCTGTTCTAATTTCACTTTGAAATTTTATTTTTAAATGTACATTCATGTTTTTTGGTTACTTGATGATTTTATAGTCTTAAGCGTTTATAGAAAATTCACAATTAAAACTTTCATCATTTTACATTTTGTCAGGGTTTTACATTTAAAATCGAAAATGAGCTAGTTGTGCAGCTAATTTTATTAAAAAATATGTGCTTATAAACGAAATGTAGTTTTTATTATTATTATTATTGAAACATATGCAGTTGTAAAGTGATATTCTACTAATTTGTACAAGATTGTGGAAAACGTTTAATTTTTACAACAATTATTTTGGTTATTTTGAGTCATTTTGTAAAAAAAAAAAAAAAAAGAGTCAAATTATGAATTTATTTGTATTAATAATACATTCGTAATTTATAATTTGTACTTTTAAGGTACAAAGTGTCTTAAATAACAACAATAATGTTGATGTTGTTGTTATACTTTTTAAAAAATATACTTTTATACTTGTTATAATTTTGTCTTAATTAAAAGTACGCAGGCTGCATCACGTGATGCGTTTACCTACTGCGTCTCCCAGCCGGTAACGCATCACGTGATGTGGTGGACGCGTTTGTTATCGTGACTCGCGCTCACCTGTACATTTTTTGACTGACCTAACATCACCAACGTTACTCCAACGCTGGGTGAGGTTTTGAAAAATGAATATTTTTTTAAAGTGATGTTAACAGATTATTTGAACTGCCAGAAATTAAATGATGGTCTTAAATGTCAATCTAATGATGTCAGTTATAACTCAAAGATATGTAAACACTTGCGTTCTGCACCCCCACAACATTTTCACATGTCAGGGGGTGTCGTTTTTTAGTTTAGTGTGCAATTTTAGATAGCCTATGTAAAATCGACAGTGCTGTTGTTGCTGCTATGGTTACAACGACTTGTTATTTAGCTAAGTTTTGTGTTAAGTGGAAAACACCAAAATATCTTTTAATATACTGTAATATAAGCATGGATCATCAGTATATTGATGTGTATAAAAATAGCAATGAAAGAAAATCCTGGACTACATTTTTGCATGTAATAGCTTTATTGAAACAGTTAATTTGTCTTTCATGAGTTAATTTATGTGTTAACATAAGACTAAACACATATTAATAAATTTTATTTCTTTTTTGTATTATAAAACTGCTTGAGTATTTTTTGTTGTTGTTCTTGTGTTAATGTATGTCTTATTGAAACTTTTCAGAACAGTTAATGCTTTCTCCTGTCAGTCTTCCATCAATGCCATCATTTATTCTCTGAATAAACTGGGAGAAACAGTTTCATCAGGTAAGTTCTGATTGCATAACATTTGCAGTATGAGATGAGTAGATGAGTCCAAGAATACATGAGATTCAGATTTGTATTCTATACTATGGTGAATCTGTGTTTGATTATGTTATTAAAATACTTATTGAGTTACTACTTAATGTACAATTTTTATATTAAAGTAAGCATAAAATGGTTTTGAATTACCATGAGATTATGTTGTTGTTACTGGTAACATATTTGTACACCTTTTTAACCATGATTGTGCTGAAAATTGTGGAATAGATTTAAATATCAGTACATTATGAAATTTTAGCACATTTAGGATTTTTTTTTTTTAATTAGGCAGCTGTCACCACAGCTGTGGTCTAATCAGCAATCATATTTGATAACTTAAAACTACTGCTAAGATTTAATCCAATGATTTTAGTCTACTGAAGCATGCAAACACTCAAACACAATCCTATGTTACTGTTTAAATGTAGGTTTCACTGAACTGTTAGAGAATATTGGGTCTTGGTATCAACATGATCGTTGGAGACAGTACTTGAACCTCCATCGTCGATCTCTGAAAGATGCAAATCAAGTATCATGTTAGTAAGCAACAGAGCACACAGTCTGACATGTTTGACTTAAGTATTAGAAATTACATAATGAGCAAGATGATATATTCTTAAAATGAAAGCAATTATTCTCACTCATGAAAATCATGATGGTAGCTTCCAGTGGCCACCAGAACTCTCTGGGGAGGCACAGTCCAGTAGAAGTACTCATCAAAAGAGTTCACGTATGAAGTCCACTGACAGCCAGAATGACAAAGACCCCTGACCTCAGAAATGAATTTACTTCTACAGCAGTAAAACTGCCACCTGTGTTAAACATGATATTGACACCAGTTCAGATGAACTCGAGTGAATCAAAGTTTAAGCATAGGAATCAGTCAAACATCAGCTCACCGTCTGTCCTCATGGTAGTTGTTATGGTAACTCCTTATTCCTGCGATCACATGGTGCGGTGGACACTCAAAGCTGAATGTTTCGTCAAAGTCATTGACGTAAGGTGACAAGAAACAGTCTGTACCCCAGCTGAAGGTGGGTTTACAGCTAAAATCCCACCGTCGGTCCTCATGATAATTGTCGTGATAGCTTTGTTTACATTTGTTAGGAAAAATATATTGCATAATCACAATAATTATAATTTTATTGATATCTGTATATTGATTGCATTCAGCCATGAAAAAGCTAACCCAAACATACAATTTGTCAATTAAAGAAAGTTTATGCCTTATAATAACGTTTAAAATCGCTGAACAATATAAGCTTACTCACCTGCTGATGGAGGATATAGACTCGCCTGGAGGGCATTGAAACTTGAGAGGCTTATCAAAGTTGTTTTGCCAGCCTGTGAAGTTACATACCCAGCCAGTTTCAGCTTGGAATATATTTTAAATATCAAATAATTTAGGATGAACTCTAAAGAACGCTTTAGTAAGGTCACTCACCTTGTCCACTGGCGAACAGCCCAGTCAGTTGCAGAAACAGAGCAACCCTCCTCATGGTCTCTTGTGTTCAAGGATGCAAAGTATGTGATGCATCCTCTGTTTACATGAGCTGTTCTGTGTCTGACTCCTGCAGCAGCCAATCATGAGTCAGACAAACATGTTTCTTAAAAGAGCAGCAGCCAATCACAAGTCTGCAAATCGCGCTCTGACTACAGATCGCTGCAGCTTTTGATGCACTACTAAAACAATGCGAGACAGCCTGTCTTCAGATAAATATCATTTTATTTTTGAAGATATAAATACGCAATAATATAGAAAAATTAAACTGTATGTTTTACATGAAGCAACGTGAGTGCTTTACAAGCCAGTTAATTTAGAATGTTTATGCCGGGTTATACATAAATAATGTGATCATGTTATCATTTTGTGAGTTACTTGAAATCACGCCAACATATAATAGGAAAAAGAAATTTTATGCAAAGACATATCGCTGACGTTTAGTTTTTTTTCCTGTGTAAAGAATAAGAGCTAGTAAAACTTACTGAGCACACTTTTAAATAAAAAAATCATATAAATATGATTTTAGCTTGATTTGAATCCCAGACTTGTCCACCTAAAAAGTAGAAAGCATTTGGATATTATGTTATTTGTTTGGACAAAGGCCTAAGGCATGTATAGAACTTTTATCCATAAACAGAACATGGCCAAGCCTTCTAGTTGTGAGTAAAAAAAGTTATATTCAATCTTATCAAATACCTTGTGAGTCGGATATTAGGATCTCAGGGTTGGGATTGTCTTTGGTTAAGTAAATAACACAGGCAACAGACATAATTGCCAATCTGATCCGGCTGAATTATCTTACTCATGACTGGCTCTATTCTGATTACAGCACCTTGGCCAGGATCTTATAGCCACAGCAAAGTCAACTGATTAGGCGGTGGGATACACATTTAAGCGGGGTTTTTTATCCTTTTTAAGAAAGACCAATATGGTTCCCTGAGTCATGGTTGTGGGGAGAGACTTTGAAACAAGGACCTCCTCAGATACCCTTCTCAACAAAGGGGCTAACTTGGCAGAAAACCGTTGGGACCTGACTCTTTTCCAGATTTTAGTTTCTTAATTGCACTATCTATCTCAAGAACTGTTTTGTTACCTTCCAAAGCGGAGATGTTTGAATGGTCTAAGGATGGATTTCTATCCGCTCTATGTCATCCAATTCAGAAGTGTATAGGGCCTGATCTAAACTGATCATTAATACCCTGTTGATGCATAATAATGTTGCGCTCACTGTCTCCAATTGCCGCAATATAACCAGCTGCTGTGGACGTTTCAACTGATAGCATAAAACTCCCAGCTTGGTTATCATATTTAATATCAGTCACATTAACATTAACATCAGTCTCAATGCAAGCATAACTGAAATATCTGCAATTGCTCCGGGTCATGTTCATTTACTTCAAAATCAGTTCAGATCATATTCAAATCAACAGTACCCCAATCCTTATTTACTTAAAAAAAACTCAAAGGCAGCTTCAGCAAACTATTGCAAAAAGTAAGAGCGATATAAACGAAATGTAAAGTTCTTTCCTCCTTGTGAAAAGCTCAACAATTCAGAGTCTTTACATGGCACTGCTCCAACCGGAAGTTGGTTGTTGAGTTACTGACAAATCCACATAGAATCTGTCCACCTTTTTCACTCCCATTGCGCTGGACACTGTGCAATGACTTTAAATATTGTAAAATATTTATTTTGGTGGATGTAAACATTGTGAAGTGTTGGCACGTTAAAGTAAAGAAATGATACCCACTCTTGAAAGTCTTGATGATAGCTTTCAGCTCCTACCAGAACATTGTGAGGAGGCACAGTCCAGTAGATGTACTGACAGTCCACTGACAGTTTCCAGAAATACATTGATATACACCGATACTCACCTCTTTATGGAGGACATTGACTGGCTTGCGGGACATTTAAAACTGAAAGGCTCGTCGTAGTTGTTATGCGGAGATAAAGACCAAACCAGTGTCAGCTTGGAGTACATTCAAGTATCAAATACTTCAAAAATAACACTACAGATCACAGTCTCTCAAAGATATAGAAATTTGAGGAAAAGGATGTGTATAAAACGCTAACGTATTTTTATTAAAATCACCCACCGTGTCCAGTGGCCAACAGTCCGTTCAGTAGCAGAAAGAGCGCAACTCTCCTCATTGTGTCTTGTGTTCAGAGATGCAAACACCAGTCTGGTGTTTATCTACTGTATGTATTGATGGTGCTCGTTCTGTACGTGTTCTTTTAATTGCTTATTGTGTGGCTGATTCTGTCAGTGGCCAATCTTGAGTCTAAAAATCACATATCTGAGTAGAGCAGCAGCCAATCACAGAAGCACCTGCACAGGAATTCTGCATCTGTCCTGGAGTGCTGCAGGTTTTTATGGGCTGCTTAAAACAATGTAGCCAACTTGACTTTTTGGTTTTTGAAGATATACCTATTAAACTGCTTGTGAAGCAAAACAAGAAAGCTCCCTATAAGTGCTTTACAAACCAGTAAAATCAGAATATATGTTTACATTTATCCATTTAGCAGATGATTTTATCCAAAGTGACTTACAAAAGAGGAACAAAGCCATTTGTCGAAGAGCCAATACAAAAAGGTTTTTTGGGTTTTATTAAAATTAGCGCTGTCAAATGATTAATAAAAGTTTTTGTTTACATAATATATGTGTACTGTGTATATTTATTATTTATATATAAATAAAGACATATGCATGAAAAAATATGCTATGATTATATAGTAAATATATTTATATATTAAATTATTTATATGAATATAAATATGTACATGTAAATACATATAAATAAATATTTATATGTCTTTATATATATATGATAAATATGCACAGAACACACATGTATTATGTAAACAAAAACTTTTATTTTGGATGCGATTAATTGTTCGACAGCACTAATTAAAATTAATAGTGTTATGTAATGTTATTATGAATTTTATCTGATGTTCTAAGTTGTATAAAAATAAAATAAAATAGCATGTTTTTATTTAAAGACCTCTGAATCTCTGAATTTCTGATTTTTGATTTCATGTGCAACGGTGAATTTTTCACTACTTTCATTTTCCAGTGAAATGTATTTATAAGACCATAAAGTCTTATAAATTTGATTAAAATGTGCATTTGAAGTGTTTCCCACTACATTTCCTCTGATCTATAATTGTCTCATTGTATGAGTTTGCATCTCTGTATGTTGAGCTTGTGGGTTTAGGAGATACTTGTGAAAAAGTTACTCTTGACTCGTGCTCACCTGTTCACCTTTAACTAAAATTACTACTGTTAGCGGACGCTGTAATCTAGTGTTTCAAACCCAGTTCCGGGAGGCACGACAATAAAATACATTTTCTGTTTCAAATCTTGAATTTTCTACCTACATACCTATGAGTTCAACTTTATTGTCATTAATAAAGTCTGTTTGATTAAGAGGAAGTTGAAAATGTGTGCTTTTTGTTTGCTTCCAGGAACATAGTTGGGAAACACTGCTCTAAACAAGTCTATCAACTCCATAGGTAAGGAACCAAATATTTGTTGGTGATAATCTGTTAATCCATCCTATAATGTCAACCATATAATGTGACTCCCATACATTTTGTGCCAGATCTGGCATACTCGCCTTGGTGGCCTGTCCAGAATAAAATATGAACAAATTTAAAATAAATAAATAAACATTTTTAAGAATTAGTAATCAAATAATAATTGTAATGATGAACTCCTTGTGCAGATGTCAGATGTTTTTCACTGTGATTATAGTGCTGAAAATATAAAAATGTAGTGGGAAAAAATACATAGTCTCAAAGGTTTGAACCCCAAATATGTGTAGTCCTTTCAAAAAAAAAAAAAGTATTATTATTAAGTGTTATTATTTAACATATTAGCACCCCTGGAACTCAATTTGATTGGTAATTGCAAAAGTATTGATTTTTTTACCCCACTAATTGCTTAAGTATACTTCATGACACTATACATTTTCAGACAAGACATGACATACATTTTTAGTCTCAGACATACTGACTTTTTATAAATAATTTGTGGGTCAAAATGACATTTCCATCTTGTGTTTATTTCAGATTTGAGATTATTTGCATTTGAGAGTCTTAGCATTGTACTTTACTACAATACATGTACTTCCAGCGCCGGTCTCTGAAAACATAAAAAAATATATCATGTTAGCATTGAAATGTGCAGTTTGATTCCAGTATCACATTTGCATCCCCTTTTTCACTGTTGAACGAAAACCTTTATCAATATTTAAATGAACAAAATATTCAAGAGAGAAAAGAGGAGAAAAATTCGAAAAATATTACAAATCTGCTTTACTTACTCGTGTTTATTTTCATGGTAGCTTTCAGCACCCACCAGGTAGTTATAGTTTGGTACGGTCCAGTGGAAGAGCTCATCAAACCAGTTCACATAGGTAGTCCACTCACAGTTCGCAGTACAGAGGCTGTTACTTCTACAGCAGTTAAACTGCCAGCTGTGTGAAATAAACATGAGTATAATTGACATCACACAAAACTTCAAAATCAGTCCAAAATCAGAGCTCACCGTCTGTCCTCATGCTTGTTGTTGTGATAGCTGCTCATTCCTGTGATGATGTGGTGCGGTGGACACACATAGGTGAACGTTTGGTCAAAATCATTGACATAAGGAGACAAGAAACAGTCTGCACCAGAATCAAAGGTGTCTTTACAGCCAAACTCCCACATCCGGTCCTCATGATGATTATCATGTTGGCTTGGTGCATTCATTAGGCAAGGAAAAAGTAAGAGGCAATTGAATTACCAGCTTGATGTTCTGATTATGCGTTTCATTTTTAGAATATATAGGTTCAATTCTTCTGAAATGGAATATTGACTTTTCTGGGGTTACAAATTGCCATGCATGTTTTATGGCCAATAACTTCCATTTTTGTGTAAACTGCATTCATTGATCCATTTTTTTGTAGACCACACTGTCCCATGATGTGTTGACTTTTATTAACATTTTAACAGTATCTATAGCTTCACAGAGTACAGTCTGCTTTTTACTCACCTCTTTATGTAAGATATGGACTGTCCTGCAGGGCAGTTAAAATCTAGAGACTGGTCATAGCCGTTTTCCCAGTGCAACTCTGTGGGATTTTATTCAGACTGAGCACTTAACAACTTGACAAGCATTTGCATCAGTTTGTAAAAACAGTTTTTCATAAAGTTTCCCACCTTGTCCACTGGCCAAGAGACCTGTCAGCAGTAGAAGTAAAGCAGCTCTCCTCATGGTGTTGTTGAGTCAAATTATAAGACAACTTGAGAGAAACGTACGGTTTTTATATAGACCTCGGTCCTTATGGTCACATACGTAACGTAAGGACATACTGTTGCTTAACAAGTGGGATCTAATCATGTTTGAACAGGTGGGACTGATTTTTGCCTTCAAGGTGATTTCTAGGAACAGGCATGCTGTGCTAAAAAAAAAAAAAAAATCCTTAGTTATTTAGCAGAAGTTTAAGCTGTTTAAAATTTGTGTTTAGTTGCCAGCAAAAAAAAAAAAAAAACACTACTTTCTGTGCTACTACTTTCTTAGCTACATTGTTTTGTTTTTTTGTCTTTATCTTTATTAGCGAGTTTTTGATCTGTATTATCTGTGGGAAAATAGCACATGTGCACCTTTAGCAATAAACAATTAAGCATGATACCATTAAGATGAGTTATGCAATCTTACTCAAGAAAAGCTAAGGGTTATTGCACTGAGAGAAGATGAATATCTATTATATACTTTATGCACTGAAAAATAATCAGATTTGTTTAGGTCAATTCTGAAATATTTATACTCACATACATTTACAAGGAGTTTTACAAGAAAATGCTATTTCAGTTTTTCGTTTCAAACTTTCATGTTTAATTCAGTGTACTTGCTGTTTCTTGGTAACTACTTATGAAACTTACTAGCAATTTCTGAATGAAATTATCAGATGTTTTTCAGTCTAACAAATCATCAGACACTCATTAAGATGGTTTTATTCATTAATTAAAAAAGAGGTGCAGTGTTAAAGGTGCTAACCATGACATATTCTGTGTAAACTATTGTGTTAATAAATTAAATAAGAACTGATCAGTAAAGTAAATAAAACATAAGCCTACAGGCACGCTGAAATCATTAAAACTAGCATTCAAATACAGTATTTTTTGGTTGCAGGTAAAACATGGATTTTGCTTATTCAAGCCAAGTAATAAAGAGAATTCATAAAACCGTATAATACTCTGGAACCTCATAACTGAACGACATTATGACAAACTCTTGTCATATAGTTTACATTTATTCCATTTTCTATTCGCATGCATTTATGCATTTTATATGGCGTGTATCTGCGTTCACTCAGAGGGATGTTTCTTTGGAGTCTCTGATCTCTGTAATGGGTGGCTGGAATGACAGGATCTCTGTAAAAGTGTGACCTGCAAATTGACAGACAGAAATGACAGTCAATCAGAAAAGTATTGAGTTGTCCATTGCCTATTCATTCTTAACTTTAACCCATAGGAACAAAACCTATCAATTCTCTTATTTTTGATTTCGGTTATTAAGATGTTATCTCATACGTTTCCATTGATCCAGAGGCATTTCTGTGTTGTCCATAGAGTGATCGTAAGGCAGGGCCTCCGTCTCTTCCTCGGGTTCTCTGAACTCTGTGAACAGCGGGAGCTCAAGTGCTTCTGCAGCGCTCACGCGTTTGTCTGGATCCAGAACCAGCATCAGCTCCAGAGCGCTCACCGCTGAAAAACAAAAAGACACTCATTAGGCACAAATAACTCTTACAACTGACCCTAACAGTGTAGCAAAATAAAAAACTGCTTTACCTTCTGAGCTGGCTTTAAAGAAAATAGTGTTTAAGTCTTTCTTTGGTACTTTAGGCAGACCTTTGATGTAGTTCTTGGCCTGTTTGGGTGGATGCAGAAAACACACATGCATTAGTTGTGCATTTGCATGTCTGCATGTGTGTGTGTATACAGTTAATTTCTCTTCTAGTGTTTGTTTTTATCTGTAATTCACTCACATCTTGGCTTTGTAGCTTCATGATGAAATCTGGTGCTGGCGTTCCTGTGATTTTCATGATCTCTTTCAGCTGGTCCAGATCTACAAGATCTGTCAAGGATTCAGTGAAAGAATAGAGGCAATACAAGCACTTCTTTTTATTTTTTTTTAAGTAAACAGGATTTATCTGTAGTAAAGTATCTCTAGTAAAGTCAGTTCAGTTGACTGATTTTCAAATGTGCAGTGATAGCTACATGTAAATACACAAGTAAAGAACATCATATTATTTTTCCATTAAATAAATCAGTTAGCTAATCATCAAAGTCACTAGAACATGTAAAAGCAGAAATCATCTTTCAGTTACATTGTAAAAAAGATACGGTCATTTCCTTTAAAAAGTGGCCTTCCAAGTAACATCTCCGCCATGATGCAGCCCACTGACCAGATATCAACTAAAACAGAAAAAGAGTTAATAATCACATCAGGTGTTGAACCAGCTGTTCATAAGTTCTTATTTAACTTGGATGTAAAGTTCACTATAGATACTTAGTAACTGCTAGATAGTCTGTAACTAATTTTGCAAATTTGGTTGCATCATTTGTTTGCTTTTTTAAGGCAGAATGGAGTAATGTATAGGTGCAGAATATAATGTTTACCCTCATCAAATAGCAACCTTTAAATTTGTAAGCAGAAGTTGTTGAAATGTTTCGAATTTCATTTTTTCCATGATTCTAACTTCTTTTGTCTCTCATAACTAATGGTAAAAATACATTTCTATTGAAATATAGCACTACTTCACCATGAATAACGTAATAGGTATGTTATAAGGATCATTAAATACTGATGCAAAAGAAAGACAAAAAACATTTATGGAAAATTTTAAAAATAATATATGAATGAAATAAATAAACATGGTAACGTTATTTTAAGGACCAATCCTCAGTATTAACTAGTTGTTAGTTAACATGCATATTATTACCATATTGGCTGTTTAGTGCTTATAAAGCATATATTAATGACTTAATATGCATGCCCATATTTTAGAGCCCTTAAACCTAAAGTTGACAACTGCCTTATTAACTATTAATAAACAGCCAATTAAGAGTTTATTGAGGCAAAATTCAAAGTTAGTATTTTGTTAATAGTAAGAACTAGTCCATAAAATAAAGTGTGACCAAATTTATTTATGACTGATTTTGTTTGACATGCAAATCATGGACCAGTGCATACAGAGGTGTACTGTTTAAGTCAGTTTGTTATTGAAGAGCCGCTAACAAAATAATTTATTCTCATAATGTTCTCCCTCTTAAAATGTGAATGAATGTAAATGTCAGCATTATATCATGTACTTCTAAAGCATTGAAGTCTGTCAGGTAAAACAAGTTTATTGATGCAATTCAGGCAATCTGTGATTTTTGTTAAAAACATTATTTCTGGTTTGTTTATATGAAGAGCTATGTTACAATTCAGTTCATGGTGCAAACGCAAAAATATTTAGTGTGTACGTCAAAAACAGGCTAAGCTGCAACTTAAGCAGAGTTGGTGCAACTGACTGACTCTAGTGTGATCACAGCTCACTGTGATGTCCATCTAGTGGTTAGACGATGTAACAGCTACATTTATTTGTGCACCTCTTTATTGGTAGTTCTGTTTTTCACCTGTTTGTGAGTAGTGCATCCAGTTGAGGATAACCTCTGGTGCTCTGTACCAGCGAGTCACAACATAACCCGTCATCTCTGAATCTGCCTGACGTGCAAGTCCAAAGTCCAAGATCTGCACACAAAGATTACCCTCATTCTTGTCAGGATTTTTTTAGGAAAGTTGATGTAGACATTCATTTAAAATTTGG
>SCHK01439997.1:0-10100 GCA_004124795.1 Poropuntius huangchuchieni
CTTGTAAAAGTGGATATAGCATTATATGAGCCCTTTAATATGAGTTGAAACATGCTAAATACAAGGAACAAGTCCTTATAAAGCTAGCTAGCTAGCTAGATAGACAGAAAGACAGACAGATACAGTAGATAGATAGATAGATAGATAGTGTGAACATTCTCTATTGGTGCCATTTGTAAGTAGGAACACGGGGTGAGTCATTTGATGCTATTTTTAATTCTTAAGATTAAGCAGAATCTTAAAGTCATTCTACATTCACACTGCTTGCTGTGAATCTCAAATGTAATGGTCGGCACAAACTAAAGTGACAAAATGTCCAATTGCACTTCAAAGGCAGCAGTGATGAGGAAAGTAATTTGACCACAGCATGTTGTCCCTCTTTTTATATCTTACAATAGGGAAAAGCTGTCACCAGGAGGGCTGGAACACGCTAGGCAGAGCTGACTACATTATATTGAAATGCTAAGTACTATAAATCACAAATATGCCATCTGAACAGGAGTGTGGGAGTGTTAATGTGTAAGATGGGCATGCGTGTTCAAACACACACACACACACACACACACACACACACACACACACACTCACTCTCTATTTTTCATTTAGCATTTTACCTCTGTCCTACACAAGGGCAAGCTTTAACAGCACTAGCACCAAGATAAATGCACTTAAAATGAACCTCCGATTTTTGTGTAACCTTACAGTATAAGGGAAAAATTGGACAAGACCCGACCTGATAATAATAGCTGGAGTTGAAATTACTTTAGTTCAATTTGAATAATGGTGCTGCCTAATCTGTTGAAAATTTTAACACATCCACGGAGGAAAAACTGCTTATGTAACTTTTTGTTCTACCTTGGCACATGTTACGTTATTATTCTCAGTATCTGTAAAAACACTTTACTACAGTTAATGTGTTAAAATTAATAGAAGGTTCCAGGATCAAAGCTAAAGATTTAGTTCTAAAAATGTGTCATTATTTCCCTAATTGTTCTTTCTTACTTCTTGTATTCTAGCATTGACTGATTCATGAATGAGTCATTCTTATGAGTCAGACCTTTTCAATGAATGATTTGTTCATAAACTGGACTGATTCGGTTATGGAGTTCATACTGATTGCACCCATGAAGATTAGCAGCAAATAATCACTTAAATTGTCACACAAATCCATTGTTTTCATCATTTATGATCATTTTATGCTGCTTTTTCCATGCAGTCTCTATTTATTGTTACTGTATTAAATGAGCAACCAGCACATTGTTCACAATATTTTCTGTGTGTTTGTGTGTGTGTATCACGCAGAAGGAAAAGCCATGCAAGTTTGGAATAATATGAGGGTGAATAAATAATGACAGAGGAAGTGAGACTATTTGCTACAAAGGGTAGAATATATAAATAAATAAATAAATATAAATTTTATAATAAAGATTTTAAAATATGCATCATATACATTGTGTGTGTGTGTGTCTGTGTGTGCGTTCCCTCTATGCTCTCAACTCCCATCTCTTGACATTTACCCAAAATATTACTAATTGAACACATTTCTTACTTATGAAGCCTATTTAAACTTAGAAACGTTTGACGAAAAAAGGATCTACCGTATCACAAGCAAATCGAAACAACTTATTATTCTGTTTTACACAAATTTCGAACTTAGGACTCTCCACCCTGGGTCACATTACCATAAAATGACTTCCATAAAGTGGCTATCATTTGTACCCTTCGCTGACAGCAGGGCCCTTTATGAAAATAAGTCCGGTTTTTTTTTTTTTTTTTTATTCCCCTAAAATTAAAATTGAAAATGCCTTTCAAGTGTGCAAAAAATTTGTTTGCCCTTAAAGATTTGTATAAAAAGGAGTTTATACATTCTGTTGAATACAACAGAAAATATTTTAGACTTGGCATTAAAATCTTTATGCTATGTATTGTTCCATGAAAACAGTACTAAGTTAATAATTACATCATGTTGTTAATGCATTTACTGTAAACACGATTTTTGTTGGTACAAATTGAGTGATGGTTATTTTCAGAGGAAAGCATCAGCATTTGTGGCATGTTGTAGTGAAGTTGTATTGAACGTGGAATATTATTTTAATGTCATGCTTCAACAGAGCTGCATAGAAGGCTTTACCTGCCCAATTGCCCAGAGACAAGCCTGAGACAAAAAAACAAAAATATGAAATATTTAATAAGATGAAGTCTTCAGTTCCAGTCACAAATTAGTCAAAATAAAAAAAAAGTTTTTTTAAAATAAAGAAGCAGCCTACGCCTACCGGGATGAATAATATCTATCCAAAAAAGCAAGTAGAATAAAAACTGGGATTTTTTAAAACACTGCCAGTAGTTATACATATTCCACTGGGTCTCAAACTGTGCAATTAATATTTAGTTGATTAGTTCAAGAAAAATAATAATCCGTGATCCGTCGGCCCTGTTGGACTCAGGCCGCAAAGCTTGTGTTCTTAAAGAATATTAATTAAGAAGACAATAAACCAAAAAGCTTTTACTTTTCTCCACAGAACATGAGTAGCCTTGTGCCATCAGAGAGCCCTTCAGATGTAAAATAATTGGAGGAATTTACCATCATAATTTTTTGTTTGTAATGCTCTACAGTTGGAAAGTTTCTAAACCAATCTTAGATTGAACCGATTTCTGTTCTGACCAAACAAAAATAACATTACCGGCCAGTGTTCTCATGTCAAATAATTAGTTTCTCCAAAAATGTATGAAAATGATGGACGTAATAGGAAAAACTTGTGATATGACACAGTGGCCAGATTTTAGACGGACGAAGCGGCCGTTCTGATACACTATAATTGTATACAGTGGAGCCGTGTGTTTTAGAGTCTGTTCTGTTGGGATTATCTCGACACTGAGACACTGGCCTCCCGGATGACCTCTCTGCTAACAATCTCCTCTCTCTGCTTTCTGCCATCAGAAGAAGGTGTGTGCGCCTCTGCGTGTGAGAGAGATGGAGTGTGTGAATGTGTATTGTGGCCGCTTTTGGAAGGGCCAGCAGTCTCTCTTCTATAATGAAGGGTGTGTGTGTGTGTGTGTGTGTGCAATGTTGCAGCAGCTGTCATATTGTTGGGTGTAATTGGGACCCATTGCACCATTAAGAGGGTTATGATCATTTGTGATGGTATGTAGCAACTGTCTACTTTTGACCTAGCAGACCATTACAGATGTAGAGTGGAACAGAGGGTTAATGACATTACACTCACACACACACACACACACACACACACACATTTTGGCTGCTTATTCTCCTTTCCTGCATCGGAACAGGAATGATGCAGTATTCATGACACCAGCTTTTCTTTCTGAGCAGCGGATAACATTGTGCTGTAGCTTTATTAAAAAAGAACTAGTTATGAATCTAGTTATATTTGTACTTGAAGATATACTATCTATATGAAATAGCAATGTAAATGCAATTTAACACCAAAATAAATATCTGGAATAACACTTCTCATGGAATAACACTTCAAATTTATATTGGTCCTACCAGGTTAATGTTTTTTCAACTTTTTGCCGAGTCTTGTCCATCCACCCTTTACACTGGAAAGCAGTAATTTGAACAACATTTCACTGTGAATTTCTAAAAACGGCAAGAAAACTTGAACTTAAAATTTGATGCTGCCACAACTGAAAAACTCATTAGTCAATGTGTTATTTTAAATAAACCCTAACATTTCTTTTGTTGTGTTAACTTAATGAGTTCTATGAAAAGTCTTCTTTATTTACATTTTTTAATTGATAGATATTAAAACTTATGGATATTGTGAGACTTTATGTCATGTAGGCTATATATAAGAATGTATGTCAAAGAGTGCCTGTGGCATATCGCCAGATTAACACTTAAAATTTATATTTGTTTTATAAATTCTGGTCTTTCCTTAAATCTTTTACATCCACCATTTACTGCAAAAATAAATAAATAAATGTCTTGAGTGAACTTTAAAGGTCAAATTGTCATTACTTAAAAGCCATTATTTTAACAATTACCTATTTAGATAAAGTATCTCTTTTGTTAACAATTTTTTTGTGAATTTTTTTTTTTTTTTTGGGAACAGTAGCGTAAAACAAAAAGCAACTGTGCAAATTTAGATCCCATTCCCACCCCTGGTACTGTAGACTTCAAAGATAAATAAATAAAATAAAAATAAATAAATCAATAAAATAATTTTTAAAAAGGATGATAAAGTATCTCTAAGATTTCTTTTGCTGTGTCAGCTTGATTGTTTAATGTTTAAATAATAGAAACCATATTGTTTTTAATGTTTTTTCAAATTGATAGATATTCATTTTAATGGATAATATTCATCTTGTGTTTATGTAAGAAATATTCATGTCATTGAGAGCAAAGTGCTTGTTCTAAACATATGGAATATCCAAAGACTTGATATGTAAAACACATTATGAAAAGGTATCAATCAAAGTATCATTTTAACTGATCTCCAGACAAGACAACGTGCTACTTACTCAATGTGACCACAAAATACAAAAATTTTTTAAATAAAGCCAGTAAATGGACAAAGAATTTATCCGTATTAATTATTCATGCTCCAGTGCATGCTGGGAAGAAGCGAATGAAACTAAACCAAGGTCAAAAGGAATTACTTGCAAGCAAAAGTATATCATCGCAATATTGATATATAGATGCAATATTGATATTATAGATGTTTGTTCTGGAGAGCTTTATTTTTCCTTTGTCTGCTCAGGATTGTCTGGTTGATTAATAGAACTTGAAGAATGCAGAGTGTTGACATGACTTCTTTTTTAATGCTAATGCTAATGGCTAACTCTCTCCAGGTAGGTTATACTAGATGTCTTTGGACTGAACCAGAAACAGAACCTTTTTTCTTTATTTTCAGTGAAAGCGTACAGTATGTGAACTCAAAAACATCCATTAAACTGACTCACCTTCTGTGCTTGTTGGATCAAGTATGTCACAGTAGAAAAGCTGCATTGAGATGCCTTACTTCTATTCTTGAAAGTTCAGAGTGGTACATACACTCAAGTAAATAATAAAGTAGATTGTTGGTTGTTTTTCATCATTTACTTCATCCATTTCCTAGTGTGCCGTGTAACTTCACCACACGCGGTGTCCAAAAATTCACTTCTCCTCCATTTATCTCCCTCATTAATCATTCCTCTTTATTGAATTGTCTCTCATCCGCTCTCTCTTTAAACTAAATAATCCCAACCACTTCACACAAACAATTTAATCTGCGGTTGGGTGAGAATCCTGTTTGCCATGCCAAAGGCACAGTCATCCTTCATTTTCCAATCGGTTGTGGTGTTCGTAATGAATGTTCCTGAGCTGGATCAGCTGATTGTAAATTAACACACGCCGCTCTGTTGCTCGCAGCATTATATACCACAACGCTTTTGGTAGAATGGAGCGAGAAGTCACTGTGGAAACAGCAAACGGCACATGAAGCATTAGGAGGGCTGCGTTGTGGTATGAGAGAATCTAAGTGCTATAAGCTAAGAAGCCACTGCGCTGGAAAATAGCTGTGAAACAGCCCCAAGAAACAGCTAAGAGCTTGTGAGGGAAAAGGCTGGTCTTAGGAGACTGGGAGAAAGAACATTTCCTAAATGTGAGGATTTAGGACCTGTGAGGTGAGGTTGGCCTGGCACTGAACTCAGTGTAACCTGGTTTTTACCTCAGAGGTGTCACCCGGATGAGATTAGAGAGCTGGAATTTGTAAATGGCATTATGTTCGGCACACAGCTGCCTTCCCTGGGAGAGATCATTTAAAAGGGAATGGCTGGTCTGTATTGATTGAATATCTGATGACGTGTTGTGGCTTTCTTTCCGTGGAGACCCCTCAGAGGCAATGATTTCCCTTAAAGCTGACAGTCACGGGAATCTTTAGTCACTAGATTGGGTTCATAAGTCAATTTGTTTGTCATTTTCTGTAGCTAGAAAGAGACAAATCTATCGGCCAAAGCCATGAAATTAGAGACAAATCATTTGACTGTTTAGCTTCACGCTTAGTAGCGTGTCCATTAGATATTCTCTTTTCTCTTCATGGTCGAGTTTCTGCCGAAGGATTCTAATGTGTTTCAAACATCACATGGCAGCAGTAGAATGGTGAGAGAAATGTAGTCGATGGATTTGCAAGTCCTTTTATGTAAAATAGTAAAATGCATCATTTATAATGCATGTTAAAAAGAAGTAAATGAAAGTGACATATACTATAAAAGTCTATACTAATTATATTATATTATAAATGCCTTACATTTTTATATTTATTTCAGGTTCTATTTAATTTTTATTATTGTACTGCTGTTTTAGGCACACTGAAAAACTATTTATGTAGAAACATGTAGAAATAGTATGTGTTTTCTTATACTATATTTGTTTTGTTTAAAACTTCTAAAAATTCTTCTAAACCTTGTTTGAGAAAACACCCCTGCTTCATATTTGTGCAGTTGTGGACTTGCACCAGGACAAGGTCACCATTTCATTTTATTCAATACTGTTCACATCCCCTTTCTGCTCGAGACAACGGCAATGGCCCAACTTGGCCTGAGGGACACAGCTTGCGTTCATTACAAGTTTATTGCAGCTGATTTTTTTCTTCTCTGCTCATTTGGCCTGCTGGCAAGTCCTCTCTGTCCATCCATCCATCCGTCCAAGTGCCCTGCGGGGATGGTCATTAAGGACATCACAATGTCCATCTCTAAGACGCCTGTCTTCATCAGATGCTGGGTGGTTATGTTCCTCTTCTGCCTGAGGCGACGCACGGTGGGAAAAGCATCTCGTAGCCTGAGTCTTGACACTTGTGTTTCTTAATGAGGTTTAAGACTGACTGTCTCTGTGAAAGCATTTGGCCGGAGTCTTTTATGCCTGTGGTGAATTTAGCCAGGAAGATGGTTTTATGTCCTGCACCACAGATTTGAATCACGGTACTTTATGTTGTTTAATTTCCAGTTCTGTGACGCTATCATATTTCCTTTGAAATGCAAGATTTTTGCACGGATGGGCGAGTAGGTGGATAGATGGATAGATAGATGGTGGATATACTGGTAGATTGATAGGATGATTAATGGGTAGATATATGGATGGATAAGTAGATAGATAAACTGATAGACAGACAGATGTCTTCAAGTACTTTCATCTATGTCAATGATTCATTGGTTGCAAATATTAAATACAGAACAAACGCATTGCTATTTCTCTCATAAACTTGACACACATAGTACACCGAGTGGAATTAAAAAATAGTGTTCTGAACAAATATTCATCAGCCTCGTAATGACAGATAAACAGAGAATATATTAAACTTGGGTTTTGTAAATACTGCCCTGTCTTACCAACAAAGAAAATCTTGTTCTTGTCAACAACAAATTAGGAATATCAAAGGCCCAATCTCTCTTGAGCGTAATGAGATTGATTTTTCAAAGGGATGCATATATCAGTATTAAAAATCACCGGACCATGGTAGCTACGTCTCTCACTTACCTTTTATCTCAAGATGTTTTGCCAGACAACTAAGAGACTATACTTGATTTTTAAATACTTGCAAGTTCTCAGTTACCATCAAACTAAAAAGTTTCTTGGCATCTGACAAGATGTTTATGTGCTAACTGCTGCTTGCCATGAGTTCTAGAGCGTTCCAAGGCATCATTTAATGGCTAGGCCTGAATATGTCTTCTTTGTTTTACATTTAAAGTGTGTTTAAAAAAGCAGTTTTTTTTGGTTTGGAGAAATCTATATGACTCTATACCTCCACCTGATGTGTTTTTATGAGTTCCAGGAGGTTTTTCTGTGCAGTTAATTGACTTTAATAAGGTGTAACTCGTTGAATTGATCACATGCTCTCTGAAACACTTCATGTCTTTCTCGCTAGCCTTCAACATCCACCCTGCTGCGTAACTTAACCACAGTGCCTGTGTCCCAAAATCACCTCCAAATGCTTCTCCTCCATTTATCTCCTTCATTAATCATTCCTCTTTATTGGATTCTCTCTCATCCTCTCTCTTTTTAAACTAAATAATCCCAACCACTTCACACACAGTACTCGTGGCTGGGTGAAAACCGTGTCTGTCAGCCCAAGGATACAGTCATAGATTTTCTGGGTGTAGTGTTTACTGTTAATCTTATACAGTGCAACAAGTTTGTGTGTGCTGAAACCTAATTATGTATTTAAAACCTTCTTTTGAATGTGCAAGCATGAAGTTTTTTTTGCCTGACATTATAAATGTGCTGAAGGAAACTGTTTTTCCCATGACTCTTCTCAATTCTGGGGTAAGAAAAACTAACATGCTGTAGCAGCAATTAGACCTTTGCTAAAATTACACCAATGCATTTTTCTTTACTAAACTGATAATCAAATCTAAGTACCACCTTCCAAAACAATCCTATTTTTTTTCTTTGTATGTTTTATGTGGAATTTTACAGTGTTATATAAACCCAAATAAGGAAGACTTAAGAGAGTGACATTTCAAAATACATTTACATTTAAACTGCTTATTGTTCATGTTTTTTTTAATCAAATTTAGCCATGTTTAGATTATGAAACTCAACATGAAATGTGTATTAGTATGCCTCATATTTGCATTATTCCATGTCCTAAACTGTAGGGTGTATATTTATTTTCGTTGTTAACATGTTGAAAGATAACACTCATGGCTTCTGTTGAGAGAAGTTCAGTTCCAAGATTAAAATTGTCATTATTACAGCCCACTTAAGAATAATATCCCTTTTGTTTTTAACAGTTTTATGGGACATTTAAAAAAAAAAAAAAGTTATCTCAACTTTATCTCATATTTAATACTTTAATAATTTTTCCCTTAAAACTGAGAGATATAAACTCATTCTAAAACAAACAAACAACAAAAAAACAGTCGGTCTTACAACACAATGTAACTACAGAAGAGTCAAGTTTTAAATATAGGAAAACTATCGAAACTCTCATTTTTGAGCGAGATGCTAATGGTCTAATCGGATTCAATGATCTATGCTAAGCTACTGTATGCTAAAAATGCTACCACTACACCCAGAGATCGTCTGAATGGATTACAAAACGGTAAAACTCAACTCTAGGGAAGTTGGAAAATTAGCCTATTTTCAAAAAATAGTGGCATGCTCCTTTGACAGAAAGAGGGTGGAGCTTAACAAAGGGTAAATTGTGACTTAGTGATGTTTAGCACTGCTCTGTTGTAAAATAAAAATCTTAAGTGCATTAATTACCTTTTCTTGTAGGTCTGAGGCTTCTGACACACAGATTCCAGTTTGGTTTCTAAGTAAAGTGACTGAGGTGGAGAATTACTGAATTTTCCTCATCTGCTGTGGCCTTAAGCGAGGCACTTAACTGTGGGCTGCTCGAGGGTCTGTCCCGGGATCATGCCCCTTAAGAAGCTTTGCCGAAAAATCTTATTAATGAAGGTTATATAAATAACCAAGACTGGAATTTGGCCCCTGTGTGATACTGCAGCGAGTTATCAGATCATTGCCTGTGACCAAGATACTTCTACTGATTTCAGTGCAGAGATAATGTAGTCCTTGTGTCATCCGTTAACATTATGCATCTGTCTGCTTTAACAGGCTATAGCGTAGGCTATGTCAACCAATAAAAGAAGAGGAAATCTTATATATAAAGGTGTTTTAGCTTAATTATGAGCTGTCAAGACTTCAGGGCTGTCAGGGTTTTAGAAGTCATACTGTTTTGATGTGCAGTACTGCTATATTGGCTCACTATTCTTAATAACATCTAAGAAAAAGTTGTCTGTCAAGCATTAATGTGGTTCTCAGGTGTTACAGACGTTTTTGTATTGAAATAAATTAGCTCTACATACATATGGACTTCTTAGCAGTTAATTAATTTAGTACTGTCTATTTTGGTTAGTTTTACAAAGGGTTCACATCTACCATCTGAAGAACATGCATATATGAGTGTCTTCTGTACATTTCTGGTAAATAGAACATCACTAATTAGCACAATTCCCTTGTGAAAAGAAGTGTGCTTAATTCTATGGAATATGCACTTTTAGTATAATTCAAATCTTATACTTCAAATTTAAAAAGATGCTTTGATCACTTTTTAGTAATGTGTAATTAGGTTTACTATCTAATACATTTTAAA
>SCHK01440009.1:0-13741 GCA_004124795.1 Poropuntius huangchuchieni
CTTTCAAAATGCTGATTCACTGAGGACGAAACAAGTGATTATGTACAAGCTGTTAAATTATTCACTCAACCAATTTGTTCAAAACCACAAATCATTCAGTAACAAAACACAACTACTGTGTGTTGCAGCAGATCTGTTGCTTGTTGAATACCATTTTTTGTAATGGTATTCATTGACGGAGCAAATTGACAGGCAATACTGTGTCTAAAATGTAAGTATACGTTTGTTTGTTTGTTTGTTTTTAAATCAGTATCACACATTTGTGCTAGTCATGGGAGAAATAAATCTAAAATAACTCAGAGTCAGTTAAACCAAATTAATTAGTACACCTTTTATAAACCAATTGCAAATGTTTTCTTCACAGTGTAAAATATTTAATGTAATTTACAAATAATAAAATACTGTACCGTTGAATATCAAGGTTCAGTCAAATTTGTGATGTTTTATTCTTGTGTAATGCTTGTTTGTGTGTTAATAGGCATGGTTTGGAATGTGGGGGTTAATTAGAAGTAATTAAATACAATTCTCCTTTTTTTGAATTATACAAGCATTACAATTATTGACAACCCCTAAAATGTTTTGAAATGTTTTGAAACCATGGTTTGAAACAATATGATGAAAGGAAGCCTGGTTTGTTTGGTGAGTTTGAAACAAGCTCAGAACCACTGATTCGAAACAAACTATTCATAAATGTTTTTGAAGCTTCGTGAAGCAATGTTTTGAAAGCTCCCATCACTATATGCTGCCTCACTGTTGCTCCATAAACTCAGGCCCAGGATGTTATTGCTAGTTTTAACATGACATATTTAATTACAGTAGTAATAGGGACTTGTACTGTATGTATCTTTTAAATGAACAACAGCATATGCTCAATCCATAGTGTAAGAAAATGATTGCACACACAAATAAGGTCTTTTGAGACACTTGTACTTCAACTGTTGTATACTCATGTGAGCATAAGATTTAATATTAGGCTAATATATTCATTTATAGCCACATTTCAATTGTGCATTGCAGTAGAACTGCTGCTGAAGTGGTGCATTTGCTGACATAAAACATTTTTATATTCATCAGAAGGCTTTTATTGAAAAACCTATGTACATATTGACAAAGATCACATAAATCCTTATTTAATGCTAAACAGGTAGTGAAACTAAACTTCGTGATCAATTTTCATTGATTGCTCTCATAATGATGAGAGCTTCTCAGTTGTGATCTGGTAATGTGGTGCAGCTTCTCTTGAACAGTGAGCAAGTAAACACAGGTTTAAATGCTGCTATAATTGAGCCATAACTCAGGGTCTCTATGCAGCCACTAATAGAAGCTGTTAAACCTCATCACATCCCACAGATAATAAGAATTAAAGCTGGACTAAAGTTATTAAATGTCACTCAGCTCACTCATAATTTAAAACACTGTTCATTTACCACAAAGACAAATTGGACAGAACATTATTTGGTTTGATTCATGTAAAAAAAAAAAAAAAAAAATATATATATATATATATATATATATATATATTTGGCATATCATTTAAAATTTAGTCAGCTATATTTAAAATATGTAGTCTGTGTTATCAAGGGCACAACATGAGGGGAAACAGAACAGATTAGAAGAGTTTGGCATCATTAACAATTAATCACTTTAAATAATTGCATTGCTCTGGGCATATTAAGTCTCAACTTAGTGTCTAGTTACATGTGCCAGAAAGGTCAGGATTAGTTATTCTATTAAAGGCTTAGCAGACCTAAAAATGACAATTCTGTCATCAATTACCCACCCGTATGATTTGCTTTCTTCGGGTAGACTACAAAACGAATGAGGCAGGATTTTGACGCTGCTCTTATCATTACATTGCTCATATAAAACTATCACAAGTTACAGTGCATGTTAGCCACAATTATTATTTAGTTGATTCCAATCAACTAAAGATGTTAAAAATCTGCCTGGAAGAGGACGTGTGTCTATATCATCCTAATGCACAGTGAGGAGGATAGCTTGAGTGGCCAAAGACTCTCCAAGGATCACAGCTGGAGAGTTGTAGAGAAAGCCTAAAGAAAAAAATATTTAAAAACCTTACACTACCACGTGTTGTTCGGGAACAAACACAATCCAAAAACAATCTTCAGCATATTCAGTTGTCAGACACGACTGGAACTTCAAGTGTCACTGGCTTTTATGGTCAGATAAAACTAAAAAAGACCTTTTTGGCAGCAAACCCACCAGGTTTAGTACAAACAGGGATAAAAAGTACCAAGCCCACAGTTAAATATACTGCTGGATCTTTAATGTTGTGGGCCAATATTTGTGGAGGGCACTGCATAGGAACTACTATTATGCTGATTCCTGTCCTTTTTGGAGCTTGACCTCCCTTTGGTTGCCATTTACTTTTGAATAGAAAAGAGCATTGTGATCATTATTCTTAACTTTTCCTTTTGTGTTCCACAGAAGAATCAAAGTCAAACTATTGAAGCCTGTTTCCATGACAGAATAAAAAAAATAATTGCGACTTTTTATCTCTCAGTTCAGATTTTGTTTTTTACAACTCAGGTAAAAAAAAAAAAAAGAATTATGAGATATAAACTCAAGATTATATAAAAAAGACAGAATTGCAAGACATAAACTCTTTTTTCTCAAAATTCTGAGTTTACATCTCACAGTTCTGAGTGTATAATACATAATTTCCCCTCAAAATTGTCAAAAAATACTTCTTGTAGTCTAATCTCACAATTCAGTTGTTTCCAGATGGTTCCAGAATAGTTAAATCAAAAAAATTACAATTCTGACTTTTTTTCTCTGAATTGCAAGTTTATATCTCAAAATTTTAAGTAATAAACTGACATTTCTGAATTTATATCATGCAATTCTGAAACATGAGGAACTATGCTTCCATATCATACAGGTTTGGTTTGGAATGATATGAGAGTGAATAAATTATGATAGAATTTTCCTGAACTATCCCCTTAAATTCTGATGATGATAATTTTTGTATTTTATTATATTATATTTTGTTTGAAAATCACTTATGAAATGATTTGTAGCTGCAGGGGGAGCATTACAGCAGTGGTGTTTAACAAGCATTATTTAAAATAAGATCAAAGTACAAAGCATTAAACGCATGGCTTAAGCAAAGAGCTTGAGTCTGTTTTGTCTCAGCCTTGGAGAATGAAAAAGTAACATAAAAAATGTAGTATAACAAGGCTCAAAGCTTCCAGATGAGGGTGACTCAAAGAATGTCGTCAATGTGCCCACTGAGGTGGAAAGCTGGGACAAAACAGCCAGCGCACCAGACAAACAGAGTATTAATGAAGGGTTTGATTCTGCTGTAAGTCTCAGTGAAGCTCACTCAGGCTCTCCGTATGACAAATGAGTTAGTTTAGAGTATCAGACCGTCACTTCATCTGAGATCCTTTGGGCAATGTGCGGCTACACGCACAAACACGCCTGGGTGTTTTGATTCTTGCACGTGACTTTTCTCCCTTGAGATATTAACAGGAAATTGCTTCTCTGCTCAGAAAGCACTTAGTTGCATTAGATGGCATAATAGACTTTGCCAGGGAGAAGGCAGGCAAACTCTTATTGATTGTGCCTACTGGACACAGTTGAGACCAATTCACACTCTGAATAATTCATGTCTCTATTACAAACATTGCCTTAATGGTAATAATGTTTTGACTGGAAATTTCCAGAGAGTTGTGGCAAACTTTTTGTATATCCCAACATTAGCAGAATGCAAAAGCAGGTGCAACAGATGGAATAATGGCCTGAATTAAAATAATGAATGTGGTCTAGCCTACGAGGCTAACAGAGGGTTATAATGATCTTCTATTTCTTGGCGTAATTAAAAATCAGAAAGCGCTTTATTGCACAGTTGCGCTTGACTGCTTCACAGTTCGCTCTTCACTGCCCTCAGCAAATTCGTCCCTCAGTTCCTCAACCCTGCAGCCCAAGGATCCAAGAGCATGAAATATGCATTGAGAGTGAAGGTCTTCGGTCGGAAGAGGAGCTCACAGAGTAAAAGAAGATGCTTGATGTTTACTGACGCATTCATTTGCAAGTGTTGAGAAACCTGGCCTTAAATCACATTTGCTTCGGCCTCTGAAAATGCATGCGAAGTTATGAAAGAAAAAGCTTTGACGTGATACGGAAACACTTCCTGTTCTTCTTCTAATGAAGTGAAAGATATTTTTATACTCAACAGAAGGAGAAAGCAGATGTTCTGTTACAATTCCTTATTTCGTTATAGTCCCAGAGGGCCAAAGCCCACTAGGGGGCCTCAGCAAACTTCCAGGGGGGATGCAGGATGACTCAAAAAAAATGTTAAATTAATAAACTACTATTAATAAATTGAAAAAAAAAAAACATAAATCAAGACTGAAACTAAAATCATGTTCCTTTGTCTTCCCTCACTAACTGTTGTTCTTAGTGAAGAACATACAGTTCTTGAAACTTCTGAAATCACGAAAGAATTGTGGTTAATAAGTTTCGTATGTCAACATTCTCAGTTCTTTTGATAAAAAGTTGAAAACTAACAGTTTTGTCATAATTAAAGCAGAAATATCAGTAATATCTTATTCTAATTGGCCTTAAATTATTGTGTTGGACAACGAGAAGCCTTTGAACCTTGTGATTATTTGTTGGTGGAGAAAAATATATAAACTGGCCAAATTTTATCTGAAATGAATAATTATTCACTTTCTGTTTGTGGAATTGTTGTATAAAAGCATGATGATTACCTGCAGCTGTGTGACCAGGTCACATGTGCCTTTGTGATAAATGTTGTGCACTTAAAAAATAAATAAATAAATAAAATAATGTTCATAACTTTTATTTGTCTTGTTTTCTAGTAAATATTTTTATACTCCTAAAAAAAAAAGATAAATTAACTTATCTAAAAGGCCATAATGAGGTTAATGACCAAAACATGAATGGTGTGAGAAAAATAAAAACAACAAAAGGCTATTAATTTATCTAGATTTAATAGGCAACAAGACTTAAGTCATTTTGCTTTTCAAGTAAATGTATTTTGTTTTCATGATGCATTTATACTATAAATAAGACAAAAATACTGAGTAAGAAAAGTTATTTATTGCAATGTGTGAGGAGTCTCAGCGTGCCTTATACCATACTTTTACCATACTTTAATAATATATTTTTAAAACTAATGAGTAAAGCATGAACTTTGTGATCAAANNNNCGCAATGTGTGAGGAGTCTCAGCGTGCCTTATACCATGCTTTTACCATACTTTAATAATATCTTTTTAAAACTAATGAGTAAAGCATGAACTTTGTGATCAAATAGCAACAGTATGAATGTGACTGAAAACTCCAGGCCTTCAAAAGAGGTGCAAAGCCTGCCGCTACAAATAAAAGGCAATGTAATCATTTTTCGTTGTTATTAAAATATGACTCTATCTTGGAATTATACCACCCTAGGGGAATATTGAATTGTAAAAGCTTGAATGAATTATTTATATTTGGTAGCAGCGGGAGCATAAGCATAACAAACAGCCTGGCTCATTGCCCATAACAGGCTGATTGACCAATCGTGGTTGCAGCCTGACCCAGAGGCAATCTACATCATCTTAAAGATATAATATATGAGAGCCTTTAAAAAAAATTACTCATAGTTAAGATAATAATCAGCTATTAATAATGATGCATAATAGCACAAAAACTATATTAAGCCAGATGATATTACCTTTTTTTTTTTTTAATTGGATTAAAAATGTTACTTTCATATAAAGNGTAATGATGCATAACAGCATAAAAACTATATAAAGCCAGATGATATTACCTATTTTTTTTTAATTGGATTAAAAATGTTACTTTCATATAAAGAGAAATTTACTACAGTGCTGGCATTTACGTTACTTTGATTTGCATTGTGCTGCATTAGAATGCATTACTGTACACATAACTGAGACCAAAGGTGATTGACTTTTTAAATTAACTTTGATATCCTTTGTCTTTAATTTACTAGAACACTGTATGATTGATCTGTCTAGGCTTTTTACATTTATTCACCTCTGATGCATTGACAGTATTTCTCCTACTTTTCCTCTTTTCTTAGTTTGTTTTCTAAGTTATATCTATTCATAAGGCCAGCCTCATGTTAGTCTAATCCAGGTGTTTTGCTTATGCTGCACTATTCACCGTTTTCTATTATTTTGGTGAAAAGTTACTGTATATGAAAGTTTGCTTCAGTGCACATAGATGAGAATATCCCATAGTGAAATGCTCAGCCATTTATCTACTAAGAGCAATTTCATTTCTCCAACTCTGAGTTGAAAAAGTAGATCACTGAGCGCTACAGTTGTGCTTGCTAGCTTTCAGGTTCTTCCCATTAGGCCTGTTTGTTCCATTTACAACACATTACCACAAACAAGTTATTTTGAAAGGAAAAAAAAAACTGTCTGTAACCTGGATTTTTCCTCTTGGTACAGCAGATTTCATAAGTACCGAAGGGTGAAGTTTTGGGTGGAAGCTTTGAATTGTCGTTCTTAGCATTAATAAAGAATGAAATCCTTTAATGTCTTGCTCCAATGATCTCATGAACGTTGTCCTGGGGCAGAATATAAATAAACTCCAGGCTAATAAACGCTGCCACTTTCCTCTTTTTTCACAGTTGCAGGCATTCAAAACATCAAGACATGGATGTCCAGAATAAAGGGGGAAAAGATGAGACGAATTTCTCTGAACAGCTGCAGAAATGAATCAATTGTGAGTCAGTCCTTCTGTCATGCCTTTCCGGTATCTTCACCCTCTGTTAAGATTATAATTCAGCTTGGCAGCTGAACTAAACGAATGGAGAGCTGTGATGTTTGTAATGACATGCTTTGTGATTTAGTATTTTCTATATATCTCAATCCTGATGTCCAAATCCAACCCCCACAGATCTTTCTGAATACATCAAATGATTATCTGTCATCCCAGAACTTTGCTGAACTTGCATTTTATTTGCAAGCAAGTTGAAATTCAAGTTTTATACGCTGTCAGATGGATAGAAACCTGGTCAGAGATGCATGACCACGTACTAGGAAGTTCAGTTCAAGATCACGAACGTTAGGAAGTTCAGATCAAGGACACTGGTGGACTATCTCTTTAATTCAAGGCACTTCATCACCCACAGAAAACAAGGCAATTTACCGAAGGACAGTTGCAGTGCAAGCTGGTTTGATTTGTATAGTTTGTTTTCCATGCAGCTCAAGGGACAGTGATCTGAAAGTCTGAACAATAAAACACCATAGAAGCGAGTGTTGTGATTCACAGTTAAACTTTTGACCTGACATGGGAGTAGTCCAGTATTAGTGTTACGTTATTATGGAAGCATAAGTTCAAAGCAGTTCAGAAGATGTAGCTCTGTCTGCATTGTAGTTTTACATTATAAAGTGAACAGATTACAAAGCAAAACTAATGTTGCTTTGATAAATTATTCAAAGCTTTTGCTTACTTTTTTTTAATTACTTTTACTGAATGTCCTTTTTTCACTTTAAAGTGATAGTTTAACCAAAAAAATGCAAATTCTGTCATCATTTACTCATCCTCATAAGAAGAAGAACTAAAGCAACTACTTGACTGACAATAAAAAAATGGGATGGATTAAAATAACACTGAGACATTTTTCAGAATATCTTCTTTTGAAGAAAGTCATACAGGTTTGGAACAACATCAGAGTGAGAAAATCATGACAGAATTTACATTTTTGGGGAGAACTTTCCTTTTAAACTAAAGGAGTCTCTTATCTCTTTGACTGCAAGATGTAATGTGATTGACAGGGAAAAACAGAAGTTTTGATGCAAACTTCTCAAAGTGGCTGATTCAGCTTCAGCTCTGCTGCATTTAATACTGCATCAGCTGGCAATGGCCCTATCTAATTTGAGTTCTCCCATAGGGCCAGGCTTTTGCCCTGCCTCGCCGCACCATCGTTCACTCTTTCCCAAAGGTTGAACCTGACGAAAGACCCCTCAGCCAGGGCCAGGACCAGAAATCAACTTTAATCAATCCTTTTTTTCTATACTGCATCATTGTTATTCTATTGATGCATGGTTGGATTTTCACAGGCTGTTGCAGTGGATTTTAACTGTGCAAAAAACGCAGTGACCCTCTAATCTCCAGACTTTTACTCATATTCATAAATTCATAGTTTCAAGAAATTCCATTTAACTTTTGTTAGGGTTTATGGGAGGGCAATGTGTTTCACTCAGCATAGAGGAATATACAGTAGCTTGAACAGCACAGCAGTATCATATAGAACAGAACTTTGTGAATCTTTCACGCTGGTGGTTTTCCACAGCCATGAACACTTTATGACCCTGCCTGCTGAACTCAGGTGTTATGCGCAGCTTTGATATCTTCATAAAGTTGCAGGTAGTTTCACAGAAGGGTGAATTTAAGGTTGATGGGTTGCGAGAAAGCAGACTGTAAACAGAGAAAATGTGTATGTATGCATAAAACTGAAAAAAAAAAAAAAACTCATGCCAATTGCTTTGATGCACGGCAGAACGTGGCTTCTCAAAACTTTACTCTACGATGTTCTTAGTGAATTTAAATTAGTTCACATAAAGTACTGATGTGCCAAGATTTAAGGTGAGGCAAATATATATGGATAAAAATACAGTGCATTTAAGACTTCTTTATATAGTTTGACAGTTTTTTAAAACATTTCTGTTTCCTTTGCGCTCTGAAAGACATCATTAGTGAGGCAAATTTATGTGTGAAAATCAGAGATGCAAAGCTGGAGTCATGCAAATTTTTATCACTTTTGCAATCTGAAAAATTAATGTCAAACCGGGTCAAACTTTTCAAAATGAATTAAACCTCACTGAAACTCATTTATATTGCACTGTTGCTTAATATCTCATGTCTTTGTCTTTGTCCACACACCAGTGTCATTTGTAATATACCTTTTCATGCTTTTAACTTCACCCGGAAAAAAAAAATAAAAATTGTCATAAAGTGAGTCATAATTTACTCACCCTCATGTCTTTTCAAACCTGTATGATTTAGTTTCTTTGGTGCCTGTATGATTTTGTTTCTCTTTTGGAACATAATAGAAGATACTTTGCTTTTGTATCCATACAAACAGTTTGGTTCCCAACATTCTTAAAAATATCTCCATCTTGTGTTTTGCTTCATTTAAAAAAGAAAGTCATATAAGTTTTGGAATGACATGAGTTTGAGTAAATACTGACATAATATTCATTTTATGTAAACTACCTCTTTAAGAAAGCTAACACTGCCGTATTTTGCTTACCACAGACTTAGAGAAGTCTCAAACTGTTGAGATTAAGTCATGGCCACAATGCTGCATCATTGATGTGAAGTTAGAGAGGGACTCATGAAATATTCCTGACCATAATGCTCAGGTGGCTCTAAGTTTAGTGACAGCCACAGACAGGTCTAAGAAGTGCTCAGCTACCCTGTGGGCCTGGGAACGCAAGACACAGAAAAGAAGTGACAGCCTATGCAAAGGACTACACTGGGCATCCTCTCTGCTGAAGACGGCAAGTTCCGTCACGCTATGTGGCCAGATGCTTAAAGGACAAGAGCATAGGAGTTTAGTCAACACTGAGGTCTCTTGGGGTGACATGCAGTTGTCTGCTTGTATGTTTCTTCCTTGGTGAAGTATCCGAGTATCTTAGTTGTCAAACGGCAAGGAAGTCTGGGTTTACACAGCATTAAGCCTGTTGATCTTCAAATCAAGTCCCTATTTTAATTTGTATCCTTTCAAATAGATTGAGCTTTCAGAAGGATCTCTCTAGCTGTAAATCTCTCTGTGGGTTCAAAGAAATGTGGTACTTTCATCCAAGATCTAAGTCCAGTACTTGCCTTGGTCACAAATTAAAATTCAAGAATTTTTTCTACCCCATCAAGGAGGCATGCAAGTCTGTATACTTATTGCACTGCCAACAAATTAAAACTTGGAATATGACTTGAAGTCATAAACACTGCAAAAACTTTCATATCTAAATGCATGCACTTTGAATCCATTAATCAAGCAATTTTTAACTTTTACTAAATCAAACAATTTATAACTAGCCAAAAATCTTTAGCATACTTTTTCCATACATTATCATATCTGAGGTCCTCTAAAAAGGATCCGGTGTCCTTATGATTAATTCCAGACATTAATTTTGTTTCTATTTCAGCCAGTGTTTTAAATATTAATTTAACTGCATTAAGGTCCTGCCATATCTATCTCTAAAGAGAATGTGACGGGCATCTTAAGTTCCTGCAGCTCCAAAGTAACTTCCTCTGGGTCCTGTGAGTTCAGAATGTGAGCGTATGTGCACGCATGTGCCTTTGCCCTATTTACTTAAGAGAGCAGCTGTATGTGCAGGCCGGTGACTGCGGCTGAAGATGTAACTGTGTTTAAGCAGTCTATGAGGGGAGAGGGCAGAGAGTTGGCTAGTCACTTTAATGTTTAGTAGGGAGCCAGTGCTGTCATGGAGGTCATGCAGGTCTATTTTAATTTATTATTTTGGGGAGGTGAGCAAAAATTCAATTCTCAGTACACATTCACCTATGCATCTCTAAGGAGGTCTTTGGGTAATGCTGAATTCAGCTCGTGAATGGAATTCTCTTCCAGTATTGATTCCATGCTGTGACTCCATAGAATATGATACAGTTTTACATTTATAGTAACAAAGTAACCATAGTAGTAACAAAATAAAGAGAAAAATATAGATAATGAAATAATGTTTTAAAAGAAGTCTCTGAGACTCACAAAGGGTGCATTTATTTAATTAAAGATGTTTTACTATTAAAATGTCATTTATTCCAGTGATGGCAAAGCTGAATTTTCAGCAGCCGTACCTTGATACTTTTATTCTTCTTTGAAGAATAGAAAATTCAAAAGAACAGCGTTTGTTTAAAATAGAAATCATGTAAAATGCTTTCACTATCATTTTGTCTTTCCTGTCATAAAATGTCTTTACTGATCAATTTAACTCATCCTCGCTGAATAAAATTCATACAAAAAAATCGTACAAATCTTTGTATGCTACTTACAAAACAGGTATAAAAGCTGTGACTGGGACATTATCCTTTCTCAACGTCTAATATGCCCCATTTAGGTATTAATATGTATTTTTAAGGTGCTAATATGTATCCTTTAGGGGTAAATAAGGTACAAAGGTATACTTTTTGCAATAGTGCTGCCACATTGACAGCATTTTGTACCTTCTTTTCTGTGTCTATCATGGTTTGATCAAAAATTCTAAGCAGAAAAAAATTCAACATTGATTATAATAATAATAAACGTTTCTTAAGCAGCAAATCATTTTAATGATTTCACAATATTACCGCTTCATTGTATTTTTACAGTCTTTTTTGATTGGTAGTCTGTATGTATATGAACACACACACACACACACACACATATACTGTATATATATATATAGAGAGAGAGAGAGAGAGAGAGAGATAGAGTTCAGATGCAAAAGCCTCTAAATCCATCTGACATCTTTCTTTAAACAAATGCATTTTATTTTTCATTTTCCTCCTAAATACCAGCTGAGGCTGGGATTTTAGTGAGTTTGAAGTAAATGTATTTGATGGACGTATAATATGTGTCGAGAGCATTCACACATTATTATTATCTTTTTTTTGTCCGAGATGGATTTTAGAGTGTTTTGCATATGAACTCTACATATATAGTATATATATATATATAGTATATATATATATATATATATATATATATATGTATTTATATGTAGGGCCTATATACAGTATATGTATATGTACAGTATACACACACATACGTACCTATCTATATCTATTTACAGTAACATGGCTGAGAAATCGAGAGTATTGACTGACATAGACAGCCCACACATTCAAAGCAGCTTCGCTCCACTGCAAAAACATCATATAACAAGCGGAAATTGGCTCTCCGCTATGGTCTCTTTTCATGGCCTGAACTTGCAGTATATAAAATCATGGATGGTTCTTCTTGGCTTAAATCAATTTTGGCCTAAGCATAAAAGAGATTTGGATGATAGATCCCATCACACAGGCTGCACTTTCACAGCAAACAACATTAAAATGCGTGTGCATGTGATAAGACATCAAATACACAGATGAAAGATCACGGAAAACACTTTCCGCTTTCATGATGCATGAGTGTAGATTGCACATATCATCCACTCTGAGTGTCTGAAGCACTGTCAGAGTAATCTTTGGCTTTATAAGACTAAAATATCAACAAACACCATCAAAATCTCATCATTTATTCTTTGTTCTTTATAATAAAAATATCATCTTTTAGTCTGGGTAACTGTTCAGTCTCACTGTTTGTTTTAATGTACTGTAGTAGATTAATGTATATGTTAATTTATGCATTAATTTTGAAGAAAGCAGACATTCAATTGAAAAATTAAAATTATCTGTCACCAAAATGATTTTTGCGAAAGTGCATTGACATCCCTGCCTATCAAGTGAGACCAGGCTAGTTTTTCAGTTCAGGGTTTAATTAATGGCCTGTAGACCTTGTCTTAAACGTCTAGCTTGACTGACTCTGCTGCTGCTTCCAGTAGGTCTAGAGGGGCAAACTGTCTTCGAAATAACAGACATTATCTGCTTCTACATTTAAATGCTGAAAGTCTCTTCTCTTGAGAGGAATTTCCATGCAGGTGGGTGAGACACTCAAGAGATGGGAAATAGACTCAACCTGTCATGAAGAATTTCTGTTTTAAAAAATGAGTTTTTTTGGCTTTTACTTTATGTACAGAATATCAGCTTTGATACCACACTAATGCTAACATACCCCAAAATCCAAAATGTAATTTAAAATGTACAACTCTTCTCTTCTGGGAAGAATAGTCCAAAAATATTGATGACTATCCATGCTTGCTTGCTTGATTGGGCGGAATGTTGCAGGATTTCCAACTTTAATTTTTAGAGTGCCTCAGGAGACATAGATAATGGGAGTTATTCCTGTAGGCAGAATAGAGCTATAGGCGGTTATTCTGATTTGGGAAGCTTGATCTCTGGCAGAGAGGCAGAGTCTGCGCAACACTGCTCCCTACAGGCCTTCAGATCAACAGCCAGAAGACTAGATGAAAGCCACCTCATGTTGAGCGGTAGTCTGTCTTGTCCTGAGGGTCAACAGAGGAAGGGTTGGCTATGATTCACAAGCTGCTTGCATATTTAAGGCATCAGTTCCTGCCAATAAATACCTTAAAAATTGGTTTAGCATTAAGCTATTTCCGCCATAAGACATTTTATCTTTCAGTAAAGGTGTAGTGAGTTCTAGTGATGCTCATGTTGCTAATGAAGATCACAGGTCAGTTCATACACTCCATGTGTTATTCATTGCACGCTGTTAACAATTTATGCTATCTATATCCAGTGATCATAAATGCTCTTGGAAAAACACTGTAAACAGAGCAGTTCTATAAATCGATCCTGATCTCACAGGAATGTTATGCTTTATTTTATCCTGCAGTCTCTGTTTGGTTGTGGGCGAAGAGAAACCTAAGAAGCCCTTGCTTTTCCAGTTCATTCAGTCAGAGCCAAGGTCTATTTTCCTGCTGGGATCTGGTCAGCAGTAAACACAGGCTATTCTACCTTATTCCACGTTAAAGATTAATATGTATCCACATGTGGTCTTGTTGCCATGGGTTTACATCTGCGTCACTAATAAAGGGGCCGCCGTGGCCTAATGGTTAGAGAGCTGGACTTGTGAGAGTGAATTACCAGCATTCTCTCCACCCTCAATACCACGACTGAGGT